>JAKJXP020000120.1:0-31911 GCA_022225965.2 Diatrype stigma | reverse complement strand
TTCAACCCCCCCCCCCCCCCCCCCCCCCCGGAATTTACCAAAATCTCTTTCCTTTCCTTCCCTTTTCTTCCCCCTCCCCTGTCTTGGTTTCCTCTTCACTAACACCAGAAACCCCGCCGGAAAAAAATAGTGGTCCGTCATGGGCATCGCCATGCACCACATGAACCACGCGCACGACGCCCCGCACGCCTCCATCGTGCCCGACTACCTCGAGTACTTCGGCGGCCACCAGCGGGAGCTGCTGCCGCGGCTGTTCGCGCACCTGCTGTCGCTGTGCCTGCAGCTGCGGGCGCCGGGCTTGGTAATGCGGGAGCCGGGGCGAGAGCAGAGACGTGGCGGGTTGTTCGAGACGGCGGGGGCCGAGAATGTTGGTGTGGGTGTGGGTGCGGGACAGGAGGAAGAGGAAGAGGAAGGGGAGGTAGAGGAGGAGGAGGGGGAGGAGGTCGAGGCTGAAGAGGTTGCGGAGGAGCAATTGGAGGATTTGGCGAGCTTTGCCAAGCAGTTCTGGATCGACGATCGCTTGCCGTGGATGAGACAGAGGACCCGGTGGCATCTGGAGGCTCGCTTGCCGCCGAGCATCCAGGGTCGGGTGTTTGAGGCATTGCGGATCAATTAAAGCGGAACCCCCCCTTTCTTCTCTGCCTGGAGAAAGAATTCGTCCAGCGGACTTATCGAGCGGATCAGTTGAATAGATAGACAGACAGCTAAGTACCGATGTTAGGTGCGGGGGGTTGGAGAGGTCATACCACTCGCTGGGTGTACGCATGGATGTACGAAGTATGGATATGTTGAATGAAGGGACGGATGGATGTCTTCCCACTCGAAAATGGAAGGGGATTTCGCTCCAGGAATAGATAGGGTTGACGACTCGAATGGTTGTCGGAGCAGAGCTTTGTTTTACTGAATATACCTTGGTATACAGCTCAGTATACAGGTATCTCTCTTACTGAGGCAAGGGAGTGTCTGTGAAACTGTTGGCTTCTGTTGAATGTAATCAATAGTATACCAAGGCCATGTATGCCAGGCCCGGTCCTTACAAGTTTAATAACACACCGCTGATGGTATCAAGGCCCATAAAGACACCCACACATAATTACAAGCGTCATATTCCGTGCGAGTTGTTCACGCTCTGTTCTGCCCCTTTCACCTCGAACCCCCAACGGCGAATTTGACTCGCTTCTCTCTATCTCTCGCCTCAAGAAAAGCTTTTCTCAAATCCATGCCCTCGCGCGTATGCTTCTTCTCCAGCCTCTCCAGCCTCTTCTCCTTCTTCCTCTGCTCCTTCGCATCTCCCCGCGGCGGCTGGTCATCTGCAGCGACTTCCCTTAAAACCTCGTCATCTTTCTGTGTCCAGACGCCGCGCCAATTCGTTGGTAAGCTTTCGCCTCTCTTCAACATCTCCATCAGTTGGCTTGCGAGCCCGGGCACCCAGGTAGTAACATCAAGGGAGCGGACTACGACGTCCTGCGCGTAACCCAAGGACATGTAGAAATCAATAATGTCTTCGGGTGTTTCCCTGGCTGGTGTCTGAGGCTTCGCCTGCGGCAAAGGGCTCTGCCGCTGTGGCCGCGATGCGGGGGAGTCGCTCGCTCTAGTAAATCGGGGTTGGTTGAAGGAGCTAGGAAGAGAGCGGCGCTTGGACTTAGGCGGAGATGGGTCTGAAGAGCGCGCGTTGGTGTGTTCAGTGGAAGCCTTTGGAGTATTATCCGCTTCCTCTAGTTCGTCTTGTATAAAAGGGTCCCGGGCCGTCCGGGCCGGTGTGGGGGTAACTACCTCTTCAGATCTTGCGTCGAATTCAGACCGAAGTTGCTGAGATGGCGTGATATTTACTTGGGACTCGACCTCCTCAAGTGTCGACTGGGAGCGGGAGTTCCGCGAGCCAGGTGTAGTGGCTGGCATTCGAGAGGGGTTGAAGTTTGGCGTGTCGTGAGATCCCAAAGTAGGCGACTCGACTCCTGACGGAATTGTTTGTCGGCGTAGATGGGATGTGCCATTCTTATCGTCAGGAGTTGAGGGAACCTCGTTGTCGCGGGCATATCTTGCCCGCTTTGGTGGCGAGCTTGGGTACGAATGACTAGGACCAAGAGCCGTATCATAGGAGCGCTTGAGCGGCGGTAGTGCTGGCGAGGAAGCCAGCGGTGCTCCCAGTATCGCATTAGCTTGCGTTTCGTCTTCATCGTCACTTTGCTCTTCGAATGCCAACAAGCCAGCCTCGAAATCGCCGAGGTGCATCTGGTAGCAATGGCGGATGTCAGCGGGTATATCGGGATCTTCGACCCAATTAAAGCCTAGAGTTTCCGAGATCTGCTGCCAGTCGCGCTCCTCGGCATCGACCTTTTGAGACTGGACCGCCTGCCAGAGCTCCCAGAGTTCGAATGTTTGACCCTTAATAGTGGGCCACCATTGGGCCTGACTTTCTGTATCGTCAGCGAAAGTTTGATAGTCGTCGTAGAATTGCTTCTTCAGGTCTTTCTCAGCATAAGACGACGCTTCAACTTCACTGTCGCCCACATCGCCATCTGGGGGCGGCCCAGGGCTTGGCGACCGACCATCAACTGCAATATCTTCTTGGGGCCCCTGACGCTGAACCGGAGACACCTTGGCACGTACTCGGGACGGTCCTGGTAGTGGCTCTTGATCTTCATCATCGTCTCCACCCCGTCCTTGACCTCCTTTAGGTGATGTATTCTCATCCTCGTCTTCTCGAGGAAGTCCCTGCCGACCACCCCCGTTAAGTTGGTGTGGGGATGAACTGACCCTCTTCCCCTTAGACTCGTATGCAGTACTGTTGCGTTGATCCTCCAGTCTGGGTCTTAAGTGCTTCAGCCACCGATCTCTCCAGGAATGCATGGTATGTTGTGGAAACTACATCGAAGTCAGCAGTGATTATCAAGAAGATTGGTCATACGGACGTCTTTGGCTAAATCCTTAAATATCTCGTTACCCGAAAGGAATTTACCCTCACTTTCACATTGTCGAATATACTCTATCATGAGCTCATCCTCCTCCTGGGTGAAGGGGTTTCTTCGGCCAGCAGCAGCAGGCTTCGGATTAGGGGCCTGCCTTGATCGAGGACGAGATGGGGTGCCACTTGATCCTGTGGCTTGAGGTGTGGCTCGTGGTGGTGGAGGGGAGTCTTCTCCATCGGAAACAGGAGGTCGAGGCAAGTAGGATACGTTCTGCTTCCATCGACTCCTCCATGATTGCGCGGTATGACGAGGATACTACAGAGGTCAGCCGTCCGCAAGATTCAAGGGAAAAGTGTAAATATAGTATTGAGATCGGACCTTTCGCTCTAACTCCTCGTAGATAGCGTTTCCTAATATGCTTTCGCCCAATCTTTCTTTTTTGGTGACCCATTTGGCCAGAATGCGATCATCCTCAGCGGTGAAAGCTGTCCTGATGCCCTTCCGGGACGTCAATGAGCCTACAGATGAGGCCGTTCCACGAGCTTCCGTACATAGGTACTCCTGCATCGGTTTTAGATGGCCAGCCTCTAGAGAATCGTTGATGAATTTCCATGAGTAAGAACCGTTGGGGGGGTTCTTTTTTGTGTGGTCTGTTAGGAGATAGTCGGCATGTTTCTCAAGGAGAACCACCTTGCCACCATTGCTCTATTGCATGCATGTTAGCGAATGCGGTAGCCGCAAGGATGCTGGGATGCTGGGATGCTGGGATGCTAGGATGCTAGGCAAGTACGAGGTTATCTACCTTGATATTCTGAGTAAGGTTATGGCGATCAGGAGTGTAACGGGACATCCAGAACTTCATGCCTTTGAACAAGGTGCCACCATTGCCATCTTGGGGGACAACGCCCTCGTAGACGATAGGTGCGGACATCACGTTGTCCTGCTAATAAGGCATACACTTCGGAACCAAGAAGGGTTGAAATCTGATCAGCAATGCGATGCAATGCACTGTGATGTGGAAGGATGCAGAGACGCGAAGATGCGAAGAGGCAAAAACGCGGTACGACAGCACGCGCTCAAGAAGACCTCGGAAGAACGAAGCAGATTGAATTAAACAGATGTCGCTTGAGTTGTGGTGTCATTCCCGGTTGCTCTTGTGCCTGTTCTTCTTACTGTTGTACTTAGAAAGGCCCCTTTCTTTTCCTATGCTGGCTTGGTCCGGACAAGTCCGAAAAGGGTTAGAAAATAGAGTTGGCAAATGCGAGAAGTTGTCGGTTCTTGTCGATATGTTCTTGTTCGCTTAAGGTTCTTGTCAAGCTTGCCATAGGAACAGAACAAAGTGCACAGCGACTACTTGTTCAGTTATAACATGGCCAGTCGCACCTTCAGTTCAGTTGGCAGAAGCAGATATGACGTATGGCGCAGTAACAACAGGAACTTGATGGCTCCTGGACTACGTAGGTCAGTAGGCCAAAGGTGCAGATCCTCAGGTCTATATTCTGCCTGGGGAGTAATGGTCGGCAATCAGTCAGTCAGTCAGTCAGACAGACAGTCAATAATGAGTGTCATGGGAGTTCCATAGGTGAGGCCTGCTCCGACGCGTGATCCACGGGTGTGTATGTACAAAGTATGGGAGGTACCGTCACGCTTGCACGTGAACGGTTTGTGAACTTTTACCATTTATCCCCCCGGTACATGCATTTTCGGGCTGTAGGCAGTTGAAAGGGAGGTGGCTATTTCAATAATGAACTCACCCCGGTAGAGCGATGCCCCACATGCAGCCCTACCACTTCAGCTTACCGGATCTCTCTGTCTCACGCCTGTCTTTGGATTGTCTTGGGATTGCACTGCTGACAGCCTCAGACTCCTACATAGCATATCTGTTGTCTTGAATCAGCTGAACTACTGCCTCAGTATACCTGGGCGCTAGTCTAGAGCACCCAGATTGCTCTGCATTCCTGACTGCCGGGTGCATTAGTAGGTGCCTAATCAACATCGAAGGTGCCTATACAACCCGGTCCATCTCAGATGGCTTTTCTCCGGTGCAGCCCCCTGCACCTCAGCACATCATCATCATCATCGCCATCACCTTAGCTGTTGGTCAGGAACAGAACTCAACTCGGACAAGTAGTATCACATATACTACTCGTGCCTACTACACTTACACAATAAATGTCAGATCCTAGTACATAACACATACGCATTACGTACAGACACCAGGCTCCAAGATGGGCGTCATCGCCCAGATCGCCCTCGGCGTGCTTGCCATCGCTTTCATGACCTTCATCGCCTTCTTCGGTCGACTTCCCGCTCTCAGGTGAGTAAATCATCCAATCGAAATCTGTGCCTCTCTGTTCCTATCCAAGTCAGACGGAAAGAGGAACGAAACATCCAGCATCAAAGGTTAGGAGGGTCAAGGTCATCATGTATTTTTATTGTGTACATATCGTCCCATGAGATCTCCTATAGGCATCCTATAAGCACTGTATACCTTAATTACCACGTGCCGCCTTGTCATTTCCCACCTCCGCCCCAGGTAAATAATCATGTGCTCCGCGCCTAACTTTGACCCCATCTACCTACCTACAAACTTGCCACGCGAAAGGCCTCCATCCCTCCCCTCCCCTCCCTCCGGCTTAGACTACCTAGAATATAACTTAAAGGCACCCACCTATAAATAGATAGAGAAAGAGAGAGGACAAGCTGACATGGCATACACCCGCGCACTAGACACACACCCGTCGCCTGGCTGCACCGCGTCATCTGGGTGGCGATCCCGTCCTGGATCCTAACCGCGGACGGGCGTCTCAGCGGGGGCCGGATCACGGCGTGGGCGGGGCGGACGGGCCACTTCGTCCTGTACGGGCGGCACCCGACGGTTCTCATCTTCTTCCTGGCGCTGCTCGGCGGCGGCGAGGTGCTCTTCCTGCCGGGGGCGTGGCCGCGCCTCTCGGCCGTGAACCGGGTGGGCGGCGCCCTCGCCATCGCCCTGCCCTACCTGTTCCTGTGGCTCTCGGCGCGCGCCGACCCGGGCACGGTGACGGCGGCGTCCCTGCCGCGCCAGCTGGCCCACTACCCCTACGACTACGCGCTCTTCCACCCGGGCCAGACCTGCCGCACCTGCGGCCTGCCCAAGCCCGCCCGCAGCAAGCACTGCGGCGTCTGCGGCCGCTGCGTCCACCGCATGGACCACCACTGCGTCTTCATCAACAACTGCGTCGGCTACCACAACCAGCGCTGGTTCCTCCTGCTGCTGCTCTCGACCGCCGTCCTCACCGCCTACGGCGCCGCCGTCGGCCTCTCCCTCGTCAGCGCGAGCGTGCGCCAGCGCCGCCCCGCCTGGTCCCTCTGGAAGCCCGCCGCCGCCGTCGCGGGCAAGCCGCTCTCCTGGCCCGACTGGCTGCTGCTCTTCACCGTCGGCGTGCAGGACGACGTCGGCATCGGCTCCGTCACCCTGCTGATGCTCATGACGAGCCCCCTGGTCTGGGGCCTGCTCGGCTACCACGTCTACCTGATCTACTGCGGCACCACCACCAACGAGAGCATGAAGTGGCAGGACTGGCAGGCCGAGATGGCCGAGGGCTGCGCGTTCAAGCGGGCGCTGCTGCCGCCGTCGCCGTCGCCTGCGCCGTCACCTGCGCCCGCCGACGACCGCCAGAGGAGGAGAGGGAGCCCCCGCGCCACCGCCACCGCTGCTGCCGTCGGGGTGCCCCGCACCCGCACTCGCTGGCCCGTCGAGCCCGTGCAGGTGCTGGTGCGGACGGAGAACGGGCGGCCGCCCGCCGTGACGTCCGGCCCCGGCGTCGGCGACTGGGAGCGTGTCTGGAAGCTGCGCGACGTCGAGAACCTGTACGACCTCGGCTTCTGGGACAACCTGATCGACGTCTTCGTCCCGGACTACCCGTTCCGAGACGAGGAGGAGGATGATGACGACGACGACGACGACGACGGTGGCGGCGGCGCCGAGAAACCGATGGGTAAGCCTGGGACGATGACGTCTTCGGATCTCGAGACGGGTAGTAAGAACAAGCGGAAGACGAGGAGGAATATGAGGATCAAGGTGAAGAAGACGAGGAAACCCAAAACGTCGGCGGCTGCGAGCTTAGTGAATGCGGCTACGTGATAGATAGACAGCCAAACTATATAGATCGACCAATATTTGCTTTCGGGTGAGGAGCCCCTCAGCTACGCCCCTTTTTATGTGCATTGACTTTTCTTGGACTTCCATCATGTGTAACTGATGGATATGATCTACGATGTGTGATAGATATATATATACAAGTGCATGATAGGGAGATGCATAGCGTACAATGATGTAAAGTGATACATGTGTGGATGTGCAAGACCTGGATAGTATACCAGGCCGTTGCACTATGTCGCCGGTATTGAGCCTCCTACACCGACCAACCAACAAATACAATAGCTGTGCTGGGTAGCCTCTCAGAAGGAGGCAGTCGGCTGGCTTGCCCTACCACCACCACCCTTGCCACCCTTACCGCCGCCCTTACCACCACCCTTACCGCCACCCTTACCACCACCCTTACCACCACCCTTACCAGCATCACTTCCCGGGTCGATTTTCTTCAGGAACTCAGCCTCAAAGGGATCAATCACTTTCTTTACCTCCGGTGGCTTCTGGGCACCACCTCTGCCCTTACCCTTGTTGTTGACCTTGCCGCCACCACCACCACCGCCGCCCTTGTTGTTGCCCTTGCCCTTGCCCTTGGCAGGGCCGTTGGTTTTTGAAGGAGCTGCAGCAAGGAAACCGTCATCTCCCTCGAAATCTACGTTTCCGTATTCGTTCATCAATTCCATGTCATCCGCGTCCATTTCCCATTGCGCCCCCCTACCCGGCTCCGGCATCTCATCGTAGTCGTCTTGCTCTTCCATTTTGTTTGGTCCTGCGCTTGCCTCTCGAGCGCGGAATGCCCTGGCTTCCATCTCCAGCCTCTCCTCCTTCACCGCCTTGATCTTCTTTGCCTTCCCGGGAAACCGCGCCCGCTCTTGCATCAGAAGCCTTTTCTCCCTGCGAATCTTCTCAGCCCTGTTCTTCTGGTGCCTGATACTCTGAGTTTCAAGCGCTAGCTTCCTCTCCCTCACGCGGTCACGAGGCTGGTCTTGGCACTCCTTCAGTTCCATCCAGAAATTGTGCAGTTCAGTCCGCATCCTCTCAGATTCGGGCGTTTCATAAAGGGAGGTAGCCGGATAGGAAGAAAATTCGGTATTGCTTTCGGGATGCATATTGTAGGCCCTGGAGGACGCATGGAACGCGCGCGCTTGCAGGGTGGAGAAGGTATTGTGGGAAGGCGAGTTGAGGATATAAGCGTCTGTCATGGGCCTCTTTGGGCCTTGGATATTATTCTGATGTTCCAATGTGCGCTCCGTTTTTGCCACGGGCTGCGGACTGGCGTTTTGTTGCGAGTCGGAAGTAGGGTGGGTTTTACTTGGTGCATACATTAGTAGTTCATCGAAGGACACAATCTTCCCTCCCCATTTCTTATCTCTCTCCTCTTTTGGTTTTGTATCTTGCACCAAGCCTGCCAACCTCGCAACCGCCAGCCGTGCTGTTGTGACCGTAGCGCTCAGAACCGCGTGGTCGTGTGAGCCAACAGCAGTGACATACAATTCCCGATCCCAAGACCATTTGTTATCGGCCTCGAGTCTCTGTTCAACGTCGCGAATCCCACCCAGCAGCTTCGAAATGGTGTCGCGTAGTTTGTCCGGTGACCTAACCTTGTCGGCCTTGGTGAGTACAAAAGCAGTGCGTAAACCAGCTGTAGCCAAGAGTGTTAAAGCGTGTAGGTCGGTATCTTTTGGCCCAACCTCCGCATCAATCAGAAGAACGGCGCCCTTGACAGCGGACCTCTTAGTCAAGTAGAGGCTGATGTTCTTACCCCATTCCTGAAGAGAGGCAAAGCCGTACCCAGGCATATCAACTAGATAGAACGTGTGCTTGGGAAGATCCTCCTTGCCCTTGTACTGGGCACCTGTGAGCTCCTTTGGCAACTGGGGCGGAGGGCCGAACCCATAGGCATTTATGGTGCGCGTCTTGCCGGCCCTCTTGCTGATGTGGGCCAGTTCGTTGGTCTGGCGATTTGCAAGTGCGTTGACGACAGATGACTTGCCGACATTGGACCGGCCTAGGATACATATCTCGGGTATTCGAGTGTTCTTCTTGAGGTAGTAGAAATCCTTGTTCCCGTAGTAGAAGGTGGCTGGATTCTTGGTGAAGAGGCTTGCCAGGCCTTCGTCCAGCAGCGTACCGGGCGGCGCATTGGGTATAAGCGAGGATTCGTAGAGCTGTTCGGGAGTGATCTCGGTTGGCTGGGAGGTTCGAAGCTCGGATATTTGGAAGGCGGCAATGTTAGTGCATGACACCTTGGCGGGTTGCGAGGGCGATGACGAGAACTGTCGTACGCGCGTCGCACTCGCTACCAGCAACGGTCGCCTGGAAGCTGGCGTTGCCAGAAGGGCCGAGAGCTGACGGCTATATATCATGGCCATCTTCGTTACATTGACGATGGTGATTGGTGAATTGGTCTCTGGCTTCTGCTCATGGGCGCAGAACACAGATTCTTGGGACAACTCTTGGAGGGGAGGATAATTCTCGATAATGTGATGCCGAGACACGGCGGGGACTTGGAATATAATTTGTCTCCGTCTTTATCTTATCTTTGATAAGACATCCCTGCAGCGCTGTTATCCCACCATGCAGGTGCTGCCCAGGTGCCTTTTGGTGCATATCGATATGACATAGTCAGTAGACTGGGTAATTACATGTAGATGCCTAACTAAATATAATTACGAAGTGCGCATAATCGAGTATTAATCTTTCACATGTGAGTTGCTTCGGAAGTTCAAGGTTGCGAACCAAGTTCAAGCGGTGCAAACACTTTCTACCGCGCAGGCCCATTTCCCATCTCCCATCTCCCATCTCCCATTGCGCATTCCCCATTCGACATTCGCCATTCCCCGCCATGTCGTCCAATCCAGCCAAGCTGCGGTCCCTCTACCGCTCTATTCTACGGGAGCTCCCACCCAAGCCGCAAGCCGCCCCAGGCACGAGATCCCCACTGCGCCAACGGCTACGGCAGAGCTTCGCAGACGAAAGCGCCCACCCTCTCGCGCCGGCTCAGGCGGATCAGTTCGTGCAGTATCTCCGGTCGCAGAGGCAGTACACCACGCTTCTCGAGCGATATAACCCCGGCATGGGCATGGACGAGGAGGAGCGCGTCCGGTTGACAGCGAAACGAGTCGGGATGGATCTCCCCATTGAGTATGGAGGGACCAAGGAATGAGGCATGGCTGTATATGGAGCACTACGAGCGGGGCCGGCCACGTCGATGGATGGGATGAGGTCAGGGACATTCGCCAGAGTCCATGGTGGCAATGCCGTGCGTGCGTGCGTGCCTCGATGAATACGCCTACGAAGCCCCGCGATCTTCCGTCTCTCGTTCTCGAGAAGCGCAATACCAGCACTATGAGGGACATACATACAGCATCAGTCGCGGTTGGAGCAAATCAGGGACACCGACCCCAGTGTTATCGATCGAGTACACCGTCATGGCCTTGACAAGATAGCTTCAAGTCATTCTGACGGCCTTGACCTTGCGCGTTCTAGCTGGGGACGCGGTATCACGGCATACTCTCTAGCAGCGAATCCACGGATTGTTGGCCTTTGCTGTGGAATTAGGTTTCTTGCAGACGACCTAATCGAGCCGAAGTTTACAACCGATACAGACGGGCAATCATGGATCATGAAGTTAGCAAGGACATCGCATTTCTCCCTCCACCTGAATTAAGGGTTTGGTTCATCTGCATTATTTGCTAGTATCTCGTCCTCAGTAACACAATTGTCATGATCAGCTACAATACGGCGTTTACCTTAGGTACTCTATCGATCGACATGTTGTACAACAGAATGGGATATCTTGTTATCATGAAACATCGCACATGAAAAGTCTGCGTGAGATAGGTAAATAGTTTTGTAGTACATATGTAGTATATACGCGCATTTGTGTATTAGCCACCGGCAAGTACTTCGTACAAACAACCAACCCTTAATTAAGAGTTACCTTGCTGCAGCTATGCAGGCAATTGCCCCCTAGAAGCCCGGGAGCTAAGAAAGTTTCTTGTATTGGCCGGGCCGCTTTTCAGGGACAGGCCGGACTCTTGTTACCTAGGTACCATGGCGTTCACATGCTTTTTCTCTCATGGACGGACAGATATTCAAAAAGCAAAAATTTAGATATAAAAACGAAAAGAATCATGAGCGATGATTCCAAACATCAAAGATCCGACAAAAAGAATTGTTTGCCCATTACTGGAGTCGAACCAGTCGCCTCCTCATAGCGAGGAGGGAACAAATCATGTTCCTGTTACTAGTGAGGCGCTCTACCGCTGAGCCAAACGGGCATCTCGTATTCCGAGTTGGAATTGGATGGTGGATCAGTGGATCTTGATGTTGATGGTTGCTAAAGTGGCTTTATATAGATATGAGCTAGCTGACTGGTGGGGTAATTGACGGTGACGCT
Source organism: Diatrype stigma (assembly GCA_022225965.2). Lineage (NCBI taxonomy): Eukaryota > Fungi > Ascomycota > Sordariomycetes > Xylariales > Diatrypaceae > Diatrype > Diatrype stigma. The sequence continues at coordinate 20,468 of JAKJXP020000120.1, read as the reverse complement.
ACATCTCCTGACCTCTCAACAATATGTAACTATGAAGTACAATACCGTGCCATACCTACCTAGGTACTAATTCTGTAAGTGGCCAAGTTATAATTCGTAACTGACGTTGTTACAACTGCTTAATTAGGTGGTAGTCACCAAAATCAGCTGTGGTTATTTGCAGTTGGCTACCTGGCTACATAGCTACAGTAGAACCACATAGCTTTTTCGTTCAAGAATCATATCGCCAAGGAAGCTCAGGCCATAGCTACGGTAGTCATTTCAACGATGGGCAGCAGGTACGATTCATATTGTCATGACAAAAAAGCAAGTTGTTTTTGTTGTTGTAAAGACATCAATTCATGAGCTGTCGTATATATCCCTAGGATATCATGCATTGTCCTCTCCTCCACCCTCCCAGCGGCGACACCTGTTTACGAACCAACCGAAGCAAACTCCAAAGTCATCTCCAATGGCCTCCCTCTAATGCTTGATTTTATTGTGTTGATGCCAAATTCCGCCAATTGGGACACAGTTCCTTGTGGGTTCCTCTGCAATACGCCAGAAAACGCCGGTGTATGCACCAAGCCTGTATGTATCGACTATAGAATGGTGCCAAATCTGTGTGGCCGTTAGATGCATAAACAGACACGGATGTTTTTGTCGACAAGAGTGTAACTCGACTTACCCAAATGTCAGCTTGATGCTTCTCACGTAATACTCGCTCCAGTTCCGCTTCGTCACCTCCTCCTGGCCAACGGGCACCCCGGACCACGTGACCCGCATCACAGTCACGCCGTCGACATCGTTCTGGTCGAATTCGATGACCTGTCTGGAGTAGTGGCCAGCGGGCCACTGGTTGAGCCGCCATGATTGGACAATCTTAGTAGGTTCTACGAGTTCTAGAAATTCGCCAGCAACGTTGCCATCGAAGAGCTCGAACTTGCCACCCTCCTTAGCCCCCTCGAATGTCTTGGGAGGGGCGCGAGTGAAAGCGGCGAGGCGTTGCGGATCAGTGAAGGTCTTGTACAGCTCGGCAGCGGTTGTGCGGAACTCTTCCTGGTCCGTTACTGTAGTGGTGTTTACTATGCTACCGCCATTGCGCTGTGCGGTGGTGGCAGCAGACTTCTCAGCGGATTTGCCAGTAGGGGGATGGTACTTGGGAGTAGAGAGTCCACTAGAAGGGTTCGAGCCAGCGGCATGCTGAATATCCTTGCCATGTTCGGCAATCAAGGCAGGCGAAAGCTTCAGAAACTCCTTTCGTAGCTGGGGCACAATCTTGGACCGGACGAGGTCTTTCACAACTTGCTTCTCCTTGGACTCGGAATAGATGTCGATCTCGAACTGACCATCTTATGTTAGTGGGTTTGGGATTCTTCCACTCTACGTTGAGTTCTCTACATACGACAAATTCATCCTCCTCGGTGTCATGAGCAACCTCCGGTACAGTGATGGTGCCAGAGACGTCCTCTTCACCGGGAGCTGCTCCAGAGTATTCTAAAACCAGCTTGACATCGTAAATGGTGATGACCTTTCCCTTCCGCTGGTTGACATCAACATCGCCGTCCATGCTAATGACCTTTGTGATCTTAGCGCTGACATCTCCATCTTCAGCCGATACGCCGGTCAGTGTCTTCCCGAACCATTGCTGGGTCCATTCCCCAACGGGCTTGCTGACCCAATGCCAATTGTTCGGGTTATGGAGCGCCATTGTGTTGTGATTATCTAATTGTGATTTGGCTAGGAACCTTAGGACAGAAGGGTGCAAAGTTTGATACGCGAGTCTACCTTGAGAATTGATTTGCGGTTAGCAGCTGTTCTCAAGTCCGGATATACCGAGACGAAATGTTCAAGGAACAAAAAAAGAATAGTGAGTCAGATAAGGGTCTGGTGGACCACAGCATTTGGTCATCAATGAAGGGAGTACAAGTCACTCTATGACTGGTGCCAGCTGGTATATCATCATGATAGGATATCGGGTTGGAATGAATAGCTACAAAGTAGGAACGAAGCAAACTTACAGTGTGTGTATGTGGGTGAAAATTCAGTCAACCCGATGTGCCTGAGGTAGTTAGCAGGCCAGGTAGGTACTGTAGATCAAGACTCAAGTTCTTGAACTACAAGAAGATGCAATCGCGTGTAGCAGGAAGAACCAAACGTGACGATTTGAGAGGAAGTAGAAATGGGAAGAAGAAGAGACGCAGGGCACGAGGCCGACAACGTCGTCTCAAATCTTCAACTTATGAGGAGGAAGGACGGGAATGAGATCGAAGCGAAAGAATTGCAGAAGCCTCTAGAACCAATAAGACGAGGCTAGGCTGACTCTGGCCTCTGCTTAACGGGGCGTAGGGCAATCCACCTGTAGAAACTATGGCATCCCATTGGTTACAACCCTGCAGCCCCTGCAGCTTCCAAGATTGCTGGGCAGCTCCTGCAAGCAAAGCTTCGGCAACGGGAAAAGGAATGCGCCGACAAAGTGGGATCCACAAAATTCTGGACCACAACTGCAGGTGGAGAACTTGGAAGATTCTTGATGGAGGGGTAGGAAGCGGGGCTGAGTCAGGGCCTACATACGACTTCTATCTATCATTGGAACTGTGCAATGGATGTAGGTACGAGGCAAAAGTAGGCAAGTAGGCAAGTAGGCAAGTAGGCAAGTAGGCAAGTAGGCAAGTAGGCAAGTAGGCAAGTAGGCAAGTAGGCAATAAGTTAGCTTGCAGTTACATCTGCTAGGTGTGATATTGATTGTCCTTAGTTTCTAGCACCACTAGACCCTAGACCCTTGATGTGACTTCGAATTGATTGATCGATCGATCTCACACATGGGCTGGAATTAAAAATGTATTAAAAATGTACCTCATATAACTATGAGTGGCCATTTTAGGCAAGGATGCCACTGTCTAATCGAATTACGACCTCAACTATAGGTGCAGTTAAAGGATATCTAGGTAGAAAGTTGGGCGACTGGAAGTGGTGATTTGACGACCATTGGCGCTGGTAAATTCATCGAAGTTGTGGAAAATAGCTGTGATAACGTGATCAGATGCGTATAGGGGAAGCATGATACCACGTCAACAGGTTTACATATCTTCCTCACCACAAGGCATTTCCAACTCAAGGTATCTTAGGTAGACTCTTAGGTAGACAGACAGGGGGTATAGTAGTCGAGTCGTTAGGTACCTGGTTCCCAAGTTGTGTCTTTCCAGGTCCATCCACCGACTAAAACAGCAGTTCTATATCGGTTGTCACATGCACAAGCCATGCTTCAAAAACCTCCACCCCACGATATGCTTTTGATAATATGTCTTGGGACAGCTTTTCTAAGTTTACTCCTATCATTTGACACTCGACTAAGTGCATTGTTCACTTGTTCATATCTGTAAGTGGATGCACCTAATAGCCCGTCACCTCTGCTGGTTGGCAACCGTACTTGCTACAGACGTATGCGCCTGCTACCATTACCTTGTTACCTTGTGACCATATCATTCTAGGCTGGCTAGTTATAGCGGCACCAGGAGCTATTTTCTACACCGGGTTGCAACGGACATGGCCAAGATGGCCCTCTCATGCTCTTCAGTATGTGTGAAGATTCCTTCTTCAGAGTAACACGGCATGATAAGTTACTTATATATAGTTATCTGGTAAACAAATAGTTGAATTCCGTATGTGACGCTCAGCAGGTAGGTATACATACATTTGCTAACAATATGAGCGGTATTTATATGTACCTAGCCAGGTATGTATCTACACAGTCGATCACCTTTGACGGAAAGATAGCCCCAAGATAGCCCCAAGACTTTCACTTTTCTATTTTTAACACTTTCTGGCCGAAGTCTCATCCGGCTCCAAACCTCTGGGTCTTGATCCCGGACCTACGCATATATTCATGTATGTACGAAGGTAACGGCGTAGGCTGTGGGGGTCCAGTCAGCTTGCTACTTTCCTCCTTTGCTTGGTTGGCGGACGTTGCTCTGAATCCGGTGCCCACCGCTTCCGTCTGCATGTGTAGATCCATGGCCAACCGGATCGATATAGGCATATAACAAACGATGTCGATGCTCAGGCCTGTATCTAGATTTTCTAGATTTGAGAGCTACATGCTCTCATTTGCCCTGGCGTCATTGCCGCGTGGTGCGAATCGATGAAGATGACTACTACTATTTCCTGCTACCAGGTTGATATGAAGTGGTATTATTTGCGATATATATATATAACTCGACTCGGCCTGTTGGCTTAGCACAAGAAATCCAGTTCCAAATGTTGGCCAGTTTGGGGACCATCACATATAAGGCATTGAAGATCTGCACCCCCAACTGCCTCCTATATGCCCCTCGCCGGCCGCTTCCCGAGTTCCTTCCGACATCCTTGCCTGTATATACAGACAGACAGACGGAAGCGCGAAGGGTTACTTCGCATCGAAGGCATCAGCCACCACAAGGAAATCCCTACCACGTAGTACCTAGTATTCAGAAGCTAGTGTTCAGAAGCTAGTGTTCAGACCGCCTACGTTCAATAAGGTTATAGGGAAGCAAATATGCAGAGAGGGCGTTTCAGTCGCTGACTGATACCTATGGCTTAACAAGTCAGATCAGTATTAAGTGTCCGCGTAGCCTCCTGTGCATTGTGCTTGAACATAGGTACCCGGGCACCATCGAAGTCCATGTTATTCTATTTAAACATTCCTCAGCACAACGCTCAACAGGCATGCGATCATGCAATGCAGATGTATGTGAGTACCTATCTAGTAGGTAGTTGGGTGTAGTGTCGTAGGCAAGTGTATAGTAGGTATAGCGAGGGGTTAGCAGACGTTGGACATACACCTGCACACCTGCACACCTGCACACCTGCACACCTGCACACCTTCCCACGCGTTGACACGGGAGAAACACTTGAGAAACACTTTAAAGGAGATGTAGGTACAAAGTACATATCGATTCATCATCGCCTGGGACCGGGAACAAGGCCTGATGAGGCCACTTTTTAAGCGCCCGCAGGTCAAAACGGCGGGGATGTCTCGACGAACACCAATCATCGGAAGGGTGTGGCCTTAGAACTACCAAATATAGACTGGCACCAAGTTTAGGTGCCGGGGTCGTCAACCAATCACCCGCTTCATGCCATATCGTTTCTCCGTCATATCCTTGAGAACCCCTGCGATGTAGGTATGTTGGTGTGTGTCTCCCCTGGGCACGCCCCGACCCCCTCAAGCCCCCCAACCGTGCTTCTCTCCCCTCTCCCGTCCCACCGTGCCTCTCTTTTCCCCTCATGCATTCGTTGATGGTTTGATGGGCGATGGACGATGGGCGACGGGATGGGCTGGGTCGATGGTGGGTTGGTGGGGTCCCAATCTTGCACCTTTGGGACGGACAACTGCGATGGACAGGCCTTGATATGCAATGCAACACAACTGCCAGCTAGTCATGCGATAGGAAGTCAAGGCGAGGCAAGTATGAGACCACTTTATGTCGTTTCCGGCCCTAGCTGGCATAGTCATGGTAAGGCCAAGCAATGCCTACATTGACTTTATGCACTTATATGCACTATAGATGGAGTTTCGAGGTCGTTCTGTTACTTGCAGTAACACCCACCCAGTTACCTCGTATCTCATGAGGAACCTACACGCTTGTTGACGTGTAAGTTGTCTGTACGAAGCATGGTAAGTATGCACCGGGCCGTCATTATGCCCTCGATATCAGGATATACACACTTACGTAGGTCTATGTAGGTATACGTACAACCGTAGGGGGGCGGCCCAGCTCAGCATAGCTGAGATCATGTCAAACGCGTCCCGATAACCAATAAGGTGGCTAAACAACTGGGAGTAACGAATATTCGTACCTCGAAGTTACTAATGGCCCATGGACACATTCCACTCTTGCCACTGGTAGGGGAGGCTGGCGGTGAACCTCGAGGTTCCTCATGGTACTTCACAAACAGGCTGCTGACTAGACTACCTGGGGTATCCCATAACATCGAATATAGTCTGGTCTGTTAGCTAACTAGGACTGTCGGGCTCCGTAGTTGACACCCGTAGTTACTGGGTAGTTGTTGTATTAATAGTACACTCGAGTCTCAAGGTCTCAAGGTAGTTCATGCCAAGAGGCTAGAATACCCCCGGCCTTGGAGCTTGATCGATTAATTGCCCATTCCTTATGATCTCTTTTTATCTCCTGCACCCTCTGCAGTAGTCTCCCGACACCATCACCACACTTACACAAAACTCTTCTGAGCCGCGCCACTCAGGCCCAATCGCAACTATATTGCCAGTTGAACATATATACAGATACAGGCACGACTCACTATCCATACGGGATTTTCGGTCATGGGAATTATAGCAGGGCGACGTCGCTTCACGCTTCTTGAACACTAGGGCGAGGTGAAGGTAGAAAGTGGGAGAGGCTGAGGTGAGAACCAAAAGGCCAAACAAGATCAAGTACGACAACCTTACAACCTGACAACCTCGGGTCATAAAGTGGCTACTAAGGAGGAGGAAAATAAGCGGTTAGGTTTAAGTTCGGCGCGTTGTTGGGAAAAAGCAGGCCATTTCGAAAATAATTAAGAATACCGAACACCGGCAAAGAGGATTACGATTCCCCGGGACTTCATCAACCACGATAGAGCAGTAGCCCGACGAGGACGATGACGACTAGTCGCGATGCCACCTCGCGACTTCGTCAGACCCTCAATCCGCTCATGACGTCTTTGGGTGGATTTCATAACCAGCTACACACACCACACTCGGCTGTGTCCGTCCATTCGTCTTACCCATACTCGGCAGCTCCGGCTCAGACTCCGGCAAGCTCGATCCAGCCGTATAACCCACAAGAATGGGCACCTTCTCCCGCTCATGGTCCGGAGCGGATTCACCAATTCCCCCAGATATCATCTGTACAGGAAACACAGAGTGAGCGATCGATCTCCTTCCCAACTTGTCTGGATTGGATTCAGCGGAGGAAAAAGAGGTAAAGAAAGAGGACGATAGCTAATACCATAGGAAGCGTCCCCGCCCCTCCCGCCACCCCCCTATTCGCCTCCTCGGAGCCAGAGGCCGATCAGCGGCGCCTTTGAGACGCCGCCGCCGCCGCCGGCGAATATATCGGCGGCGCGTGTGCCTGCGAATGTACCACGGCCATCGCCTGAACCGCAAGCGGCTCACAACTTCCCGCCCCCGCCGAATTCGGGCGGTCGTGGAGCTTCTCGGGAGAGACGCTTCGGCTTACCTTCTCTGAGCAGGCGGAGAGAACGAGAGCATACTAACTCACCACCGGACACTCACCCTCCAGTATCGATAGCCCGACCGCAACCGCTGACGGTCCAGGTTCCTCGCCCGCTCGAGAGGGCGGATGCTGCTGCCGACCAGTCTGGAATCCCGCCTGCTGCACGAAGGGCGGCTTCTGCCAGCGCGATCGACACGCCCATCTCCGCACGGTCTCGGTCGACCTCGCAGTCAAGATGGGAGCCCGGCATGCCACTTCCACCGCCGCCGCCCGTCCCTCCGCCGCCTCAGTCCCGATCACAGAGTCTCAGTAGGACAAGTGAACCAATCATGTCACCGCCTACCAGGCGACCCCCACCTAGTGGAGTGACTGCCCTTGGGCCTGTACCGCCAACTCCCGCGGATTGGGCCCGGGATGAGCGCCAGGGACGCGGTAAGTCACCGAGCACGTCAGGTTTGACGATAGATACGTCTAGTGTAGAGAGTAGCGGCAGTACAGCCGCTCCACCTGATTCGGCATCGGGCTCGAGCTCGGCTGGCGGCGGGTTGAACAGAACGGGTGCGGTGCGGGGGGAGAAATCGCTCCGTGAGAGACGCACGGAAAGCCGGACAAGGCAAAGCAGCGGGGAATCGGAAGCAGGCGCGCAGCCCCTATCGAACATCATCGTGCCCCAAGGCCCGAGTCTTTCCCGGCGCATCTCGGTCCGTCGGGGAACTCCTCGAAGCGGTAGAAGCATGGTGCTCGAATCGGAGGATACCATCGATTCTAGGAACTCGACACCTCGACCCTCTGCCGGTCTGCATCTGGAAACATCAACCCCTCCATTCTCACCGCACTCCCAGAAAGCGTATCCGGCAACTGAACATGCACATGCCGTGGCCCCCAAGTCTCTCCCGACGCCGCCACCGCAGAGCCGGTCGGCTTCGAGCTCCTCTCAGACGCGACCCGATATCCACAGCTCCATAGGAAGTCTTATATCGACACCTGTGTCAGCAAGGCACATGTCCAAACACACCGTGATCAGCCAGACGGCGGAGCAGTTCTGCCAAGGCAGCATCGAACGGTTCCAGGCCTTTGCCCAGGCCGAAGCCTCCGCCAGATCGGATGCCGACCGGGTCAAGCTTTTTGCCGACTTCATCGTGAGCGAATCTAGGCAGCGAAGAGAGAGGTATTCGTCCGCCATCGGAGCCATGGGCTCAGAGATCTTCGACCTGACGAGAGATCTGTTCCGGCCCATGAACCCTCCCAGGCGCGACTCGAGCGCATCGCAGGCGAGCGAATGGACGCCTCAGACCCCTGAACCGAGATCGCAACAAACCTCGTTCGGATCACCAGCGGTCCGAGATCAGGTCCAGCAGTCTAACTCGGCGCCACCATCGGCGGGTCTGCCCCCACAACCGCCGCCGCCCGCAACCAACGGGCCCTTGGGCAGTGGCAACTGGAACTCGCAGCAGTATATGCCCTCGCTATCACCGATTCTCAGCATGAGCGTCAGCGAGGCACTCGACGAGGCGGATTCGCGGGGCCGGCCTGCAAGCCGATGGTGGGAGGCGGATTCCACGGGCGAGGGCGGCCGGCTCGAGCGGACGAAGCGGGAGTCCAAGTACATGGGCGTCCCCAAGGAGGCAAGAGAAGCGCTACAGTGGGAAGACGGGCCGAGCAGCAGCTCCGAGGGCCAGTCGATCTCGAACAACCCGTACGCCACCTCGGGCGAATACCCCCCCGAGAAAGTAGGCTGGCACGAGCAGCAGCAGAACCCCGAGCAACAACACGCGAGTCCGAACATAGCGACGCCGCAGCAGCAGCGTCCGTTCCGACAGTCTCTGACATCATCGGTCGGGATGCCCACGCCCACGCCGCACACGCCGAGCGCCACGCCCGCGGGGCTCGACGTATCGCGTCTCGTGACGCTCCCGCCGCCGTACCCGCGGCACCACCCGGCCGTGAACAACAACCACCCGGAGCTGGCGGCGATCCGGGTGGCGGTGCGGGCGCTCAGCGACCTGTCGGCGGTGCGGGCGGCCAAGGAGCAGTTCCGGGCGGAGAGCGCCAAGCGGCGCGAGGAGGCGGGCGCGGCGGCGGCCGAGCGCCGCCGCGTGCTGCGGACCAACCTGCAGGCCGAGATCGCCGCGGGCCACATGTCGTACGCGGAGGCGGCGGCCATCGAGGCCGACGGCCAGCTGCAGGAGAAGGCGCAGGCCCGGGAGACGGAGAAGCGCGACTTCGACGGCCTGCAGACCCGCGTCGTGCTGCCGCTCAACGAGATGCTGACGGGCCGCATCGCGCAGGCGACGGCGCTGTTCGACGAGCTGCGCGCCGGCCTGCTGCCCCCGGCGGCGGGGGACGCGGCGGCGGCGGCGGCCGGCTCCGGCTCCGGCTCCGGCGGCGAGAACTACGACCCGAACCTGCCGCAGGAGGAGGGCGACGAGCAGCCGGAGCTGCTGGAGAAGCTGACGCTGCTGAAGTGGATCTTCGAGGCGCGCGAGGCGCTGCACCGCGAGATCTACGACCTGCTGACGGATCGCAACGACCGGTACCGCGACATGGTGCTGACGCCGTACCGGCTCAGCGGCAACGCCGAGAAGCTGCGGGGCGCCGAGGCCTTCTTCGCCGAGGACGCGGCCAAGCGGCGCGCGGCGTCGGCGGCCGAGGCGCTCGCGCGCGCCCGCGAGTTCCGCGCCGCCGTCGAGGACACCGTCGGCCGCGGCGTCGCCATGCAGCTCAACGCCTTCTGGGACATCGCCCCGCCCCTGCGCCGCCTGCTCGACAAGATCCAGGTCCAGATCCCGCCGCAGGATGCCGATGATCCCACCACCACTACTACTTCCAATGGAGGAGGAGGGGGGGACTTCCGCATCCAGATCCCGGCCGCCGAGTACGAGGAAAATCCCGTCTACCGGCGCCACCCGCTGCAGTACCTGTTCAGCCTGCTGCTGCACGCGGAGAAGAGCACGTACCAGTTCATCGAGTCGCAGACGAACCTGCAGTGCCTGCTGCACGAGGTGAAGGAGGCCGAGGTCGGGGCGCACGCGCGCGCGCGGCTCGCCGAGATCCCCAGCAACGGCAGCGGCAGCGGTAACGACCCGGCCTGCGTCGAGGCGGAGCGCCAAGCCGACATGAGCGCACTGACCGAGGACCTCAAGGAGAAGGTCCGCGTCGTCCAGGACCAGTGGACCGGCGCCCTCGGCGACGCCATGAAGCACGTCAAGGAGCGCGTTGGCGAGTACCTCCTGAGCACGGGCGGCTGGGACGAAAGCCTCGAGGATCGCGGCGTGGGAAGCGTCTAGTGGTTCACTCGGCCTTTCAGAGCCCAAGGCTGTAAACATAGCTAGCTCCCTGCCTCGCTCACATCTGCTTATATATACCTGTCCTACCGGGCTGTTTGCTCGCTTGTATAATTCTGCGCTTTCAGGTCGATCACTAGATTGGGTATCTGGGAGCTGGTTCCTCGGTTAATTGACTGCCTTCAAATACGTGTTTCAAGTCCATAGACGACTGAGCTGGTTAACTGGCATTGATTGGTGGTTGTTATGGCGAAGAATGAAGATACCCCCTCTAGTTAGATGCTGGCATGGCGGAAATTGTCTCAATAAGTAGACCGGTTTACCTGGGGAATAAGATTCTTAAGAACCAAATCACTTGCTTAGCTTTCTTAAATCTAAAGAAATGTAAATGAACCCGCACAGATTTTGCCTATAGCCCAGGAAGTGTACGGGCATTTGCTATGAATGCGTGGACGAACATAGTAATAGGGGTAAATTGAAAATCTAATCGCGTGCCAAACACATTTCACACTTTCGACTCAGAAGACTACAATGACCCAGAACGCCTCCTGGATACCTACCTACTGCGTGTGCTTATGTCCTATAAAGCATGAGCATCATCAAGCCTTCAACTCCCCACCGTCGACCCCCACGACGCGCCCGCTCGCGTCGATGTCGACCTTGACCTTCTTCGTGCTGGCCTTCCTCGGGTTCTTGGCCTCGAAGATCTCGCCGAGCTCCTCGAGGGTCTTGCCGGCGGTCTCGACGAAGAAGAAGTAGATGACGACGATCTCGACAAGGATCCAGGCGACGTAGACGAGGTACAGCTTCCAGCCGATGGCCTCCATCCCGACGCTGATGCCGTAGGTGTTGACGACCATGGCGACGTTGAGGAAGAGGTAGTTGAGCCCCGAGCCCTTGGCGCGCGTCCGGTTCTCGAGGCACTCGACCGCGTACAGCGTCTGCAGCGGCGTGAAGCCCCACGCGAAGCAGATGCCGAACAGGTAGATCGACACGATGGTGCCGTACGACAGGTTCGGGTTAGCCGCCGTCCGCGCCGTGAACGCCGTCAGCATCGAGTAGCAGACGAGCGCGCCGCAGAGCCCACATAGCATCATGGTGCGCCGACCGAGCTTGTCGAGGAGCGTGGCGCCGTAGACGGCGCCAATCATCGAGAAGATCGGGTTGATGGCGTTGATCAGGAGCTGGGTGCTGGTGTCGGTAATGCCGGCAGTCTTGATCATCTCAGGCTGGTAGGCATGGTGTATTAGCTTCTTTCTGTAGGTAAAAGGTAGGGGGGCCAAAACTTGAGGGGGGGAGCAAGCAAAGGTCGCAAAAGAAAGATTCATACCATAAAGTAGCTGACGACATTATTGCCACTCCACTGTCCGAAGAAGGACATGCCGATGACCATAGCTAATCGGTAACGGGCGGCTCTGGTGTTTCCCAGCTCTCGGAAGTCCCACCACGGATTATCATCATGGCACAGCCGGTACTCCTCGACGATCTCTTGGTATTGCAGCTGGACAAGTGCCGAATTCGGGTCGCCGTCGCCATGATATTTGGCGAAAATGGCGAGGGCCTCCTCTGCTCGATCATGATGGATCAACCATCGTGGCTGTCAAAATTGATTAATACCGCATCCCTTTCTTGATAGTCCATATCCATGCCAATTTACTTAGGGGAGATGACGAACACCATCATCACAAAGGGTAGTACATACTACAGACGAATTAGTTCAGGCTCTAAGTGTAAGGGGCTCTTCGGTACTGACCTGATTCCGGAAAGAACATAATGAGAACCATGACAACCGCCGGCATACCGGCCTGCACGACGGTCGGCGTCCGCCAAGCCCAAGAATCTTCCAGGTGACTTCACATACAAGTTAGCACGTGGGTATATGATGGAATGAGATACTCGAAGACACCCACTTCGTGCCATATGTCGTCCATCCGGCCAAGATGTTACCTATTCGCCTAATGTTTAGATTATATTCGTCTCCGAGTGTGACTATTAAGCGAACACGTACCTAGCCACCAGAAGTTGTTATACCTATTTCGTCAGCTTCCGGAAACTGAAGAGGGAGCTCCTTGAGCGAACTTACATTCCTGCCATAGTGCCTCGGTAGGCGGGGTGGGCTAGCTCGACCGTATATGCCGGTCCAGCGGCGGAAGCGATGGATGCGCCAAAGCCAAGAACGAAACGCCCTCCGACGAACTGCCCGATGCTATTTGATGTCGCCTGGATTGCCGTGCCCACGAGAACTATCAAGCACCCGATCTACGACGTAGTGTGAGCCCCATTACAACCAAGAAATCGCTGGGTATGATGGTTCTGTAGAGGTGCCGTGCCATGACCCCGAGACTTAGGGTCACGAAATACAGGATATGGCATGTAGGGACCCGAGGAAAGGACACTTACAAAAATACATATTCTCCTGCCCCAACCGTCCATGATCATACCACAGACTAGATAGCGCACGGGACATCAGACTTCTGCACCTCACCGACACCTGCCGCGTTGGCAGCCAGGAATAGGGGATGGGAGGGGAATAGTGGCAAGGCTTACATGGAAAACTAGAGATCTGGCCGAGGTTGTAGATGATGAAGATGATGCCGGTGGTGGAGCCGGCGCCATTCAGGCCGAAGGTCTCCTGGTACGGCTTCATGGCGTTGATGGAGCCCATCAGGGAGCTGTCGAAGCCGTTGAGGGTGGATACGAGGTAGCCAATGCCCATGATGGCGTAGAGCTTGATCATGTTCGGGGACAGGAGCCTGGGCTTCTGCTCGGCGACGGCGGCGGCCAGGGCCACGGACGCGGTGTTCACCTGGTGTACATCACGGCCCGGGGGGATCTTCTCGTCGGTGACCGACACGGCGGGCTTGAGGCTGGCTGCTGCCATGGCGTAACTACGGCTAAGCTCTGGCTGGCTGGGTGGTGGGTGATGTCTCTCTTTTCCCAACGAAAACTAAACAGGGGCGCTTCATAGGGGGTTTTATGTGGAATCCCGAGAAAACAAGCACATCTTCTCTCTCTCAGCCGCAGCTGGAGCGATGTACTTAGGGGAAACCTGAGCTATATATACCAGTCCTCGGCTGACTTCACACCGAAAACGACCTCGATGGGTAAGGGAGGTGATATAGGAATATATAGCCGTAGAGGCTATATCATATCTTATATGCAGCTCCACATGGGAATCGGTCCACGTTTCTCGATCCTCTTTGCATGCCATATCTTGCACCAATGATCGATCTGGGTCCCATACGAGCTGATGGTATTGCATGGGTGCTTCGCCAGCTAGCGAAGGGGATCTTGATATCGCTAGGCTTTTCACTAGGCATTACACTAGGTATCACACCAGGTATGACAAGACGACGGCTAGAACATCGGGCGATGACCCCAAATGCGGAGGTGGAGTACCCCGGACAAAGCAAGGGGCCTTGGCCTGGAGAAGTCCTGTGGCGCGATACTGGGTTGAGACTTTGGGTCATATTGAACTTCGTATGCTTGAGAACTCCCGGGGCCATAGTCCCTGGCGCTGTTCTTATACTAGGTATGTATATCTGGGTTCTGGGTTCTGGGTTCTGGGTTCCTCCTGGGCTACGGGCTCACACCCTTACACTCGTACTTCGTTTTCTTTCTTTCTTCTTTCGTCTTCCCTTGCCCAGTCTTTTAGCCTTTGAAGCTAAACCCCAATCTCCATCTTCCCCAGGTTTAGCGGCGGCATGGCATACATACCAAGTACTAGGTAGGTACACACATAAGTTAAAAGAAAGTTAACTAGGGCAATCATGGATGTAAGTAATAAGGTGACAACCAGTCGGCCAATTCCATGAGGGGAGCGCCGCCCCGCCTTTTCCCCAAGAAGTTTCCCCAGGGTGAGGTGCAGGTGCTTGGAGAGGAGAGCGCCTGGCCCAAATCTACCCTTAACCACCGAGTATATTTAGCGGACCCATCCCCGCTGAACGGACGATGGCCGTAGGCGCGGCTAAACACCGACGATCAATATGCCCTCCAATCAGAGACAAGTAACGACCAGCTCAGTGGGTTGGCGGGTTAGTCGCCTACTAACTATAATACCAGCGCTTCTCCAACTGGTGGCTGAAGGCAGTAAACGTGACCTGACATCATCGTCTAAGAGGCAAGTAACGAAACACCTTTTTTACCTATTTACCAATTACTCATCGTGAGCGACGGCGACAGCAACGGCAACCGTCCTTCGTTGTCTTTTGATTACTTAGTATCGGCTTACTGCTTGCCTGCTTCCCCGAGCGATTGTTAATTAAGGTTCTATTTGAAGAATTCGTTGTCGAGATCGTGCTGGTGCGAAGCGGTGAGACGGATCTAATTCCAGGTTACATACATACGTTTGAACCATTCGTTACCAAGTGAACATCACCACTGTACGAAGACATATTTATAGCCTGGTCCTCATAACTTCATAAAATTACCTTCATCCGACCCCGTATTTGAACCCAGTTAGCACGCTCACATGAGTCTTAAAAGCTGATGAATGAAATTGGGCCTTCTTTGATGAGATCTGAGATCATTCTGAGATCTACTTAGTCTTGTCCGAGTAAATCCGTTATAATGCCTCCGCCGCCCCCTTCCGTCTCAGCTACGATGGCCTCGGATGCATCTGATAGCCCCGTGTCCCACGACGCGAGTTCGTTGGTGGTTGGCGCCAATGCGCGTCTCCACATGGATGTACGCATGGCGAGTCTGAATCTGGGGGAAGATCATGGCAGCAAGAAGCAGATATCCCGGGAGAAATGTCAGCCAGATCCAACAGCACCGTCTAGATTCCGAGTGCGTAAGAGCCTCAAGGAATCAGAGAGGGCGCAGGGCATTATTGCGAACGGGCCAGATGGTAGCGCCACTGGGACACCTGGTATAGACGTTGTAAGTGGTTCATCATTCGTTGTCTTGACCATTGATGGTTTTAGCAGTATGCATTAGAAGTAGAACTGATCGTCCGGCTAGCCCGACCACACTCCGGACTGGGACAACCTCCAAGTCATCCACCGCAACACTCTCCCGCCGAGGAGCCACTTCCACGTCTACGACTCGGAAGAGGATGCACTGTCTGGGGATGTGCGCCGCTCGAGGGCCGCGCTGCTCTCCGGCACCTGGGGGTTCGACCTCGCGAAGAGTCCCTTCCAGGGCCCCCGCGACTTCCACCGGCCCGACTTTGACCACGGGAAGTGGAAGCTTACCAAAGTCCCGAGCATGTGGCAGCTCGAGGGCTTCGGCAAGGGCCCCCAGTATACCAACGTTAACTACCCCTTTCCCGTGAACCCGCCGCATGTGCCGTACGACGACAACGAGTGTGGCCGCTACGTCACCCGCTTCGATGTCCCGGAGCACCTCAAGGAGGATGGAAACCAGTGGAGACTGCGGTTCGAAGGCGTAGATGCGGCCTTTACCGTCTGGGTGAACGGGAGCGAAGTGGGCTATTCACAGGGTTCGAGAAATCCCAGTGAATTCGACGTCACTGAAGCTCTCAAAGTGGATGGCGAGAATCTCCTGTGCGTGGAGGTTTACCAGAGGTGCGA
Source organism: Diatrype stigma (assembly GCA_022225965.2). NCBI lineage: Eukaryota > Fungi > Ascomycota > Sordariomycetes > Xylariales > Diatrypaceae > Diatrype > Diatrype stigma. The sequence continues at coordinate 4,454 of JAKJXP020000120.1, read as the reverse complement.
CGGGAGCTACATCGAGGATCAAGTATGATTATTGTGAAATCCTGTGCTATGCAGGCGGTTCCCTGCACTTGCTGACTCTGTGTTTCGTTAGGACCAATGGTGGCTCAGTGGAATCTTCAGGGATGTCTGGCTGCATTCGTTCCCCTCATCGTGTTTCGAAGATTTCCACATCCAGACGATCCTCGACGATGACTACCGGGACGCATCGCTCCAGATTGATATCACGTTGAAGAAGCCAGACGAAAATGTGTCGATAAAGCTTCTAGACGACGACGGAAACGTAATCCTGGAAACTCGACGGAAATCATCTCTTGACACACAGCCATCCAAGTTTAAGATCGAGAACCCCCATAAATGGACGGCGGAGACACCATACTTATACAGCCTGATCCTCTCGGTCGGCGACGTCTACGTGGCACAGAAGGTGGGCTTCCGCCGGACGGAGCTGATCGACGGCGTTTTCAGCGTGAACGGGAGCCCGGTCAAGCTGCGCGGCGTCAACCGGCACGAGCACCACCCGGAGTCGGGGCGGGCCGTGCCGTACGCGTTCCTCGAGCAGGACCTCATCACGATGAAGTGGTTCAGCATCAACGCGATCCGGACGTCGCACTACCCCAACGACCCGCGGCTCTACGACCTGGCCGACCGGCTCGGCTTCTGGGTTCTCGATGAGGCCGACCTCGAGTGCCACGGGTTCGGCGAGGTGGGCGGCGGCAGCGACCCGGCCAGCTTCGCCTCCGACAACCCCGCGTGGCGGGAGGCGTACGTCGATCGCGCCCGCCAGCTGGTCCTGCGCGACAAGAACCACCCGTCCGTCATCATGTGGTCGCTCGGAAACGAGGCCTTCTACGGCCGGAACCATCAGGCCATGTACGATGTGATCAAGAGGGTCGATAGCACGCGGCTCATACATTACGAGGGCGACCAGGAGGCGCAGACGGCGGACATCTTCAGCCGTATGTATACGCCCGTCGACCAGATGATCAAGCACGCGGAAGAGGATGGTTGGAAGAAGCCGTTCGTCATGTGCGAATACGCCCACGCCATGGGCAATGGACCTGGGGCGGTCGCGGAGTACGTCGAGGCGTTCTACAAGTATCCCCGCTTGATGGGCGGTTTCGTATGGGAGTGGGCGAACCACGTAAGTCGTGCTGGTAATTCACTTCACATCTCCTCCGGCACCTTTATTTTATCTTTTCGTCTACTTCTACATGATTGAATAAGAAGGAGAAAAATGTGAAATATAAAAAGAAAATACACCCTGACCAAGGGAACCAACTCAACTAATCCGTACGTACGTAGGGTCTCCTCACAGAAACCGCCGACGGCGAGAAGTACTTCGGGTACGGCGGCGACTTCGGCGACGAGCCCAACGACTCGACGTTCGTCATGGACGGGCTGTGCGACTCGCGGCACGCGCCGGGCCCGGGGCTGAGCGAGTACCAGCACGCGATCCAGCCGGTGCAGGTGCTGGGCGTGCGCGGGCTCGAGATCACCATCGTCAACCGCCACGACTTCCTGACGCTCGACGACGTCAAGTGCTACTGGGATATCGTCTCGGACCGGAAGCAGATCATCGGCCGCGAGGTCCACGTCCCCAAGGGCATCCGGCCGCACGCGCAGGCGACGCTCCTCCTCGTCGGCAGTGGCGGCAGCGGCAATGGCGGCAGTGCAGAAGCGCTCGCAGCCCTCCAGAGCCCGCCTCCCGGCGCCTGGCTCGAGCTCGCGTTCCGGCTGCAGACGGCGTCGTCGTGGGCACCGGCCGGGCGCACCATCGCGCGAGGGCAAGTGCCGCTGGCGCCGCCCGAGTCGCTCGCGACGATTCTCCAGCGAGAGGAGGCTCTGTACTCCCAAGCCGTAAAAGCAGCAACAGCAGAACGGACACGGACAGAAACCAGAAGCTACCCGCAGGTCGAGGTCCGCGACAGCGGTGCCCTCTACTGCGTGACGATTGCTAACGGAACGACGTTCGGCTTCGACACGCGCGCGGGCACGCTCTCGTACCTGGCACACGCGGCGGAGACGTCGGTACCACCACCAGCGTCTTCCCCGTCCACCGGCGATCTAGACCTAGCAAAAGAAGGGGTGAAGGAGGGAGAAGTAGCGGCAGCAGTAGCAGCGGGCGAGAACCTCATCACAGAGCCGCTGACGCTGGACATGTACCGGGCGCAGACGGACAACGACCGCGGCGGCCCGTTCGGTCCCGAGTGGGTTGATCGGCGGGTGCACCAGACGCGGCAGCACTTCGTGCGGATGACGACGTCGACGTCGACATCGACAGACGAAGACGGCAGCAATAACGTAACGGTGACGATCCAGACCCGCGTCGCGCCGCCCGTGCTAGCCTGGAGCGTCGACGCCACGACGACCTACGCCTTCAGCGCGACCGCTTGCCTCGTGCGGGTCCGGGCGCGGCCGTCGGGCGCGCTGCTCCCGTCGACGTTCGCGCGGTTCGGCCTGTCCCTGGGCTTGCGGAGCGTGCGCGTGGTGGAGTGGTTCGGGCGGGGCCCGCAGGAGTCGTACCGGGACAAGAAGCGGGCGCAGTTCGTCAACACGTGGGGGTTCGCGACCGACGGCATGGTGGCCGACTTCTACGACGTGCCCCAGGACGGCGGCAACCGGACCGACGCCCGCTGGGTCGAGCTGCGGAGCGCCTGGGGCGGCGGCGAGGACAAGGGGCGGCTGCTGCGGGCCAGGTTCGGCGACCACGAGGGTGCCAGCTTCGGCGTCAGTCGCTATGCTACTAAGGATGTGGACGAGTGCATGCATCCGTACGAGCTGCACAAACGGAAGCGTGAGGACTGTATCGTCCGGCTTGATTGGTACCATCATGGTCTAGGGACGGGAAGCTGTGGTCCAGCTACTTTGCCGCAGTACCAGCTGAGGACTGACCAAGAGTTCGATGTTGAACTTCTCCTAGATTAAACACTCCGCCAGAATCGCTCCATACAGGATCATTTGATCAAGATGTAAAGCCGAAATAGGGGTCTGTGCCAAGTGAAAAGTAAAATTGTTTAGCGAATAAAACCTTTTTTCTCGTCATGATCGTGCCATCAACTCAATACATGCAGGACAAACGATCCCATTACCATCCATTCCCTAAGCTCATAGCATGCTGTTAATCTTGATTTTCTCGAATCCACGTAACCCCTAGACAGTTATTTCGATCATTCCTCGCCCTAGATATAGGAGCATCTCCACAAGAAACAGCAAATCCAGCAAACCCACATGCTCTGCCATGTAGTTAGAAGCTCGGTAGATACAGATGACTCCCCAAATCTCATACCGCAACATTAACGAGTCTGACTGTTATGCTCTCCGTGTCCGTGGTGCCATCTGGTTTACATGTACTGCCAGGCACCGTAACTGGCATTGCTGCTGCGCTGGACCAAACCGACCAGGGGGATACAGTCAGGCACGTTGAACTGAGGAGTTCGTGCATAGAGCGCATAGTTAGCTCCGGTGCCGGTCAAGAACCCGGCGACCTTGGGGCACAGAACTACGCCTCCCGAGTTGGAACCATCGGTTGCGAGCCAGTCAAGGACCTGGACAGTAGGGCCACAGTCCTGGACGACAGTCTTGTTGAACCAGCCGTCGACAAAGGAACCCTTGGGCATGAAGCCTGAGTGTGCCATGGTGTACTTGATCTGGCCACTGGGCGAGACATAGACCTGCTGGCCTTGTGGGACCTTGACCTGTGAGGACAGGTCAGTAACTGCAATGGAAGTGCGTGTCACATATCGACCATTCATGCATTACAGTGGTGCTGGGTTAAGGGATAAGACAGGTCGAGGAACTTACAGCCATGGAAGTCAGCCCAGAGCTGACGAGAGTTCCATGGACATCTGGGCAAGTAGGCACGGTGTCAGACGGACAGTACGTGGCAGGGCCGCTGGTTCCAGTGTAGAGCGATTGGCCGACAGCATTGAGGGTGGCTCCATTGACCTTGGTGTCCGGGGCAAATGCGACGAGGGAGTAACTAGCGGCGGAGGCTATGCCTGCATAGGCAAGGAGCATGAGAGAATGCATTTTCAAGAGTGACCAGATATCTTGGGTGTCCGTTGGTCTGGGTCCTTTGTGTAAGTTACTAGAAACAGTGATCTGGTGCTGATTGGCCTGCGGGCTGTTTGAGAAACGTCCTGGAATCTGTTGAGACGGAGTGTGATTCTTATCAGGGTGAAGAGTGGAGGAAGACTTCCACGAAGGGTATGATGATAATGAAGATGCTGTCCTTGGGTAAGATATTACGGCACACACACGGATATTGTGAATGGGCGGGTGAGTATTTGGACTTGGAACGAGTGACAAGGCGAGACGAAGTCTGAGAGTTCCGGTCAATGAATGTGTAGGTGGGTGGGTGCAAGCAGTGAGTGTGGAGGCATTGCTGTAGAAGACAGGGAAACTTGGGAGGAAAGGGCTTGGGGGGGGGGGGGGGGGGGGGCATTAAATGCCAA
>JAKJXP020000119.1:0-127084 GCA_022225965.2 Diatrype stigma | reverse complement strand
ATATGTGCAATATATGTACATATACCCAGATATGCAACCCCTTTATAAAGCGAAACCTGGCTATAACGAACAGGAAGGGGGTAACCGACCCGTTCGTTATAGCCAGACTTTACTGTAAAGGGACACGGCTCCCCACGTTCCCACACATCCCACCCGCTAGCGAAGTTCGTCCGCCGGTCGGTCCCTTTGCGACAGAGTTCGACTGCCACGAGACGACAATTAGTGCCGGGCCGTACCACATGGTTTCGCATGATCGCTCCGAATTATCCGAGGCTGATCTTCCCCTGTTGGCAAGGTATTATGATAAACAGGACAACTGGCTCTGCATCCCGCATCACAGCGATGGTCCAAATCTCCAACGGGCCATGAGCGGTTCATGAGATAACGGGCGATGAGGCTTCCAACTGGCGGTCTGCGGCTGGCGCTACGCGTTGGGTGAGAGCAGGCCTGTCCAATGCGCGTGTGCAATGCGCGTGTGATAAGGCAACGCAGGAACGCGAACACGCGAGAACATGGATCTAAGCTTCAGGGCGACAACGATCGCCGAGGATACCGAGATATGAGAGAAGTGTCTGTTTTCATGACCTCACCATTGCGAGAGACCCGAATTCATCATAACATAATGAATAGTGGTCGCATTTTTCATTCCTGTGAAGCCTCTGTTCTGCTCCAGCGCATGAAGATGAATAGCAATTGGGCAGTTTGAGATCGACGGGGTTATGCTTGCTTGCGCCCCACGATACAAGCAAGGCCAACGACTCCCATGCAGCACAAGAAAAGTGTGATGCTTCTCGTCTTCTCATCATGGTCCATCTGTATCCCAATTTATTCGCATCGTATGTAGAAGGACGTATTGGACTTCGCCTGTACGGGGATTGTAATTCGACCTCGCCTGTTGAAGACCCACCGAGCATTCGCAACGTTCGCTCGCGCTGCAATTCAGCAGCTGTCAAAGACCTCAGATTCTATAGAGAAAGCGATGGAAGGTGACAATTGATGTGCAGCGAGGTCGGCTCTATTTGCGAAAGCGTCAGCAAGCGATTCGGTGAGCAGTGTGTATGGCCTATAAGAGAACCCCTTGCCAGAATCCAGATACGAGAGATCATCCATTCCGGCATTGCGTCTGCTTGTAGTAGCATGTCCCCTCATAAATACGTAACACGAAGCCAGGAAGCAAAAAGCTGGCCTCATCGTGTACCTCATCGGAGGCTAAGAACTAAATGTCGAAAACGGGCCGCAGAACAAGTCTGGGAGAAGACCTTGGCTCAGAGTCTTCAGACTCGTCGGTGTTGGGGCTTGTTGCTGGTTTATAACCCCCAAAACTAGCCCGGTCAGCCCGGTTACTCAGCACTGGACAATTCTACCAACCACAATGAAGGGTCAACAATGCAAGGTACGGGCTTAGGGAGAGATCCAACTCTTGGCTAGGTAGCTGGCGTGCGTGGAAGTATATCGGTCTGACTGCGCCTTGTACTTGTTGTGTCTAGACCTGTCTAGGCCTTGGTCAAAGATGTCGACATCTATACCAAGATCCAAGATGCATGTCATACAAACGCAGGAACCAAATCGATACAGTCAGCATGAACGCATTACCGCCGAGTTGAGCACCTAACTACTCGGCTTTCGGCAGGATAAACCAACTGCCTATTACTGCCATATCTGACCATGATGGAGAGCACGAAGAGCAGAAGCCAGCCAGCTAGCCAGCTAGCCAGCCCACCTCGCAGATAGAAGTCCAACATCTTCAGATCTTCTAGCTAACTACTTAGTACATACCTATATACCTGCTTCTATGACTTGAGTAACCATCTAGTGACCAGATACAGTAGGTATATGGTAGATCCTGATGTATGTACGAAACAATCGGCATCGGCTAATGAGTAGCCGGTTAATTGGCAGCTCAGCCCACGGCTAGTTAAGGCTTCAGCTGGATGACGATCATGAGAGGCTTGTGGGGACGCAACTAGCAACTTAGCTCAATGACCCGAATATAGCAACAAAATTTCGGGACGCCTATCCGAATAACAATGCATGGCGTTGATCATAGGTATTGTATTGGACGAGGCTAAAGTCCACGCCAACGCTCTGCCGTACTGTGCGTATGATCAATCGATCACTTTAGTTAGAAGCAAGCAAGAAGTCAGCCCTTTGGCCCCTTGATACACACTCTGAATAAGGTTATGACGTGAACTAGTTGCCGCTCTAGGAGTCTGCCGTTGGTCGGTGTCAACGCTTCTTCCACGGAGCTGTGCAAGTATGGTTGGGGAGGCATGGGATATACCGTTGAGGGTGAGTCTTGCCTGCTTCAACTATTGCTCGCCTTAAGTTGGCAAGTCAAGATATGGTCTATATGTATGTAGTATGTAGTGTCATCGTCATGTTGAGACCTCAATCGTAACCTTCCCTCTGGAGACCGATATTTTGGGATCTCGATAGCATCCTATCGGGCATGGACTTATCTCAACCACAGCTTCTCTAGTGGTTCTGAAAGGGCTGTTATCAGTCGTGGTGTTGTTACATGACCACGTAACTAACATCTCTCGAACAATCCATTCTATGTAACTAAGGCCATAGGTCAAAGGGGTACAGCTTATGTCTACATGTAGTCATTGAAGGCGGCATCGTGTGTCTGCCGTTTATCCTGTCAGCCTGCATTACCTATATCAAGCGGCCCCCATTGACGCTTATTGAACACCGGGTAGATGATCTAGGGCTAACTAATATCAAGATAACTACCTACACTGCGGATGCACCAGTCTCCCGTAACGTTGCAGATCATTACTGAGCTCACCATGCACTGCAACCCTTAAGCTTATTCCGAGCTATATGCTAGTCAGTCGGTAGTAGGGTAGGAACGAGGTGCTGAATGAAGGTGATATTGAACAGGCTAGTCTAGGCATTGCGGGGATGAGGGGATACCTAAGTCACAAGTGAGGGCTCATCCAAGGGATATCAAGCCTTTGAGGGAGCGAAGGAGCTCGCTACCTATTCCGAGGTGAATGCTAGTCAGATGTTGAAACAAGATACTAATAACAGTATGGTCATTGGTGCCACAGTGGGAACGGCGGCGTTCAGCCACCAAGATCTCAGCTTCCAACTTGGGCCATTCAGGCGGAGGACGGCCCCAAAGTAGAACCACTTAACCAAAACATCAATCAGCCTGCACCTGTCGAAGTTCTGTTGTTCAACAACGACGACGGCACGGCCCTGCACATGCAAGATTATGTCGTGCGATGCGGCCGATGCGATAGCAATGTGCGAACGACAGGTCTTACCATACTTGGCCATTCCAAGTTTTTGGTGAGCATTTCCTGCTATTCCCAATGCTCATGACTCGGGGCCAAGCTTCCTCATATCCCCCCTTACTTGCATGACAAGAGACATCTCGTGTCACGCTATCGCGTTATTCAAGTTTTTGTCTGAAACGTAGACTTCAACAGCATCCGAACCAGCAGGTTGACTACTTCGTACTTACTTAGTCTAGCTGGCAAGTAGTGCCCAATTACTGGATGATTACTATCGCGGGACCTTAAGTTTATCTAGATGCGGATGCTTCGTCGTGCCGCTGGATTGGACAGGTTCGCACGTTGATAGTGGGGTATGATTCCCCGATGATGCCCCTAAATGCCCCCGATGCGACTCTGAGATAACAAAAGAATCCCCGTGCCCCTGCCTCATGCACCGGAGCAGCTATGAGGCTGCAGCAGGCGCTTCTAGTTCTAGATGAACCAAAATGAGCTCAATGTGATTGCCTCAGGAGCTCTAGCCATTGGCAAGAGTATACTCCTTCTCCCCTTACTACGCGGCACACTCACTAGCAGCCGGCGCTTTGGAGCAACCGAGACAAATCTGCTCCATCCAGGCATCTAAGCAAGTGACCGGACACACCCTGGAGGGGGTCCACCTTCCGTTAAGGGACTAGGAGTATAGGATCACGTTGAAGCCATCAAGCTCGATAGCTAGTCGCCCTCTTCTTTACTCTCGAGCTTCCATAGGCTACCGAAGCTATCTTGATCCTATGTTGCTACCATCACCGGAGATATGGAGGACCTCCATGTTGTCGTCTCGCCTGTATACCTTTACATTGTCACCTGCTTCCGGCAGGTGATGGCAACGTTGCTATTTGGCGCGGCCGAGTGCCTCGCCGGACCATAGCTGGCTGCTGCAGAGAAGCCTGCTACTACCACCGGAATGGACGATGACGCCTTTCACTCCCTCGGAACTGGGCTCATCTATCCCTTGCCCGGGCTAGAGTCAGACTCATGTGGCATTCGGGCGACCAACAGCCCGATTGGAACAATGGAACTTCAGGCTCATATGCCACTCAGGCGACCAACATCCCAGTTGGAACAATGAGAGAAGTACGGCTTCCGTATAACTATATAAAGCACATCATGCGCTGCTGCTCTATCATCCAAGTTCCGTCCCAGCAACTCATATTCGCTCTCTCCAGTCACTCCTTTACCACACATTCCTTTCCTCTTTCCGGAGAACGGCGCTCAGTCAAGCCAAAACCATGAAGGGTCTACTATCATCCTCGGCGCTGCTGCTAATGGCAGCCCTCGGCCTGGCCAGCCCCATCAAGGTGGCCAACGAAGTCGAGGCTATCAAACCGAGAGCCACTGGCTTCCAGAACAGTGTTTACTTCACCAACTGGTAAATATGAGACACACTGAAGCAGAACATCCTCCCTTGGACACCAATAGCTGACGGTCTTTTTCTTTTTCTTCTAGGGGTATCTACGCGAGAAACTACCAGCCGGCGCAGCTGCCTGCTAGTAAGATCAACACTGTCCTCTATTCATTCATGAACATCAACACGGACGGGACTGTGTAAGCATGCATCATTCCAGCTGAAGAACCCCTTCCATGATGTATCAAGTGAGCTAACAGCAATACAGCGTCTCGGGCGACACCTATGCCGACTTAGAGAAGCACTATGATGGAGACTGTGAGTATCTACCTATCTATCTATTTGTCTTAGATAAAACCCCACTAGACTACACAACTACGTGTGTGCACGTCTGTTTGTGTCTATGTACTCGAGCTGACCACGAGCAACAGCCTGGAACGACGTGGGCAACAACGCCTACGGCTGCGTCAAGCAGCTGTTCCAGCTGAAGAAGGCCAACCGGCACCTGAAGGTGCTCCTCAGCATCGGCGGGTGGTCGTGGTCGACTAACTTCGCGTCCGTAGCGGCCGACGCGACGAAGCGGGCGACGTTCGCCTCGTCGGCCATCAAGCTGATGGGCGACTGGGGCTTCGACGGCATCGACATCGACTGGGAGTACCCGGCCAGCACGGCCGAGGGCGACAGCTACGTGGCGCTGCTGGACGCGGTGCGGTCCGCGCTGGACGCCTACGCCGCGGCCAACGCGCCGGGCTACCACTTCCTGCTGACGGCGGCGGTGCCGGCCGGCCCGACCAACTACAACAACATGAACCTGGGGCAGGCGTCGCAGCGGCTCGACTTCCTCAACCTGATGGCGTACGACTACGCGGGCAGCTGGGACACCATCGCCGGCCACCAGGCGAACCTGCACCCGTCGTCGGCCAACCCGGGCGCGACGCCCTTCTCAACCGACAAGGCCGTGACGGACTATCTGGCGCTGGGTGTGCCGGCCGAGAAGATCGTGCTGGGCCTGCCGCTGTACGGGCGCGCGTTCGAGAGCACGGACGGGCCGGGCCAGCCGTACACCGGCATCGGGGAGGGGTCCTGGGAGGCCGGCATCTGGGACTACAAGGTGCTGCCGCAGGCGGGCGCGACCGAGGCGTACGACGAGGCCGCGGGCGCGACGTACAGCTACGACAGCGCGGCCCGCAAGATGGTCTCGTATGATACCCCGGACATGGTCAGCAAGAAGCTCGAGTACCTGAAGGGCAAGGGCCTCGGCGGCACCATGTTCTGGGAGGCCTCGGGCGACAAGACCGACGACGCCTCGTCCCTGATCAACACGGCCTACACCGGCCAGGGCGGCGACGCGAGCCTCGACAAGACCCAGAACCTCCTCAGCTACCCGGCTTCGCAGTACGACAACATCAAGAGCGGCCTCCAGTAGCCCTTTCGCTATCTGGACTGGTTTCGCTTGTTGGCTCTTAGTCATTACGACTTGCACCCAAACAGGGGGGGGCTTACACTTATGACATCGGAAACTGCCCCCGGCTCCCAAGCGCACTTGTCTCATCAGGTATTACATGCCGATCGGCCAATAACTACGGGATCATGCATATAGACATGAGAGGGACGTTTCGAAGTCGTTGGTGATCGGCTTCCTCGTTTTTGTCTTTGATTTCTCTTTTTTCTTTTTAGTCGAGGATGACGATCTATCTACCTCATAGCATGTAGCGTGGTCATGGGCGGGCAAATTGTTGGCTTTTGGGATCTTGCTGGATGGAAGGAGGTCGGGCATAGGTTATTTTGTATATAGTAGTTCCCACTCCTCATGTTCATATGGGTATTTGCATTTTAAACGACGAACAGTTACACTCCCGCTCCTAACTATGTGTGAATCGAACTGCCGTCAGTGTGTGGTGATTTTGACGCGCCGCGTCTCTGTCGAGAATTCACGTATGGGGTTTATCATGTCTGGGGCTATTGCTGCAGCAGTACTTTACTGGGTTGATCTAGGATCTATTACAGCATCATATCTTTCACGATGGCATGTGTGCGCGCACACGGACACACTATACGGTTCACGAATAAAATGCTTATTAGTAATCAATATTCTAGCATACAGTTCGATACCCCCTTGGAATAAAGAAGGAGACGATTCACCTACTACATGAGTATTTAACTAAGTGTAAGGTTTGTAGTATGTACTACCAATCAGTTTCCCATCTTTTCGCAGCTTCGTTGCTTTTCCCAAACCAACACCAAAAGCGTTCCAAGGAATACACCCATGCATGAAGAAACCATGCGACCTGTACACCCGAGCAATGTTCCTACGAGACAGATAGGATTTTGGCCCAAAGGTCATGATAACGAGTCCAAGATCGTTACCTACTATAAGTATACTACAACCACCACTCCGCCCCCATACCTCGGAATAGGATCCGAGTGTCTACTAAGCTTTGGTATGTGTCTGAGGAGGCACGGACAAACGACCTGGTTCGGTACCAGCGGGACCAGTCGACTTCTTACGTTGGGTAGCCGGACGAGTTGGCGAAGTAGTTCTTGAGCCAGCGGGGGTGCCTCTCCTTGAGCCGGCCTTGCTGCCGGGCAAGTCGGGGATGAAGTCGACCAAGCCGTCCGGGGTCCGCTTCTCCTCCTCGGCAAGAGTCTGGGCGAATTTGGATCTCTCACGCAGTATAGGGCCGTAATAGTAGGTGAAATAGACACCCACAGTAAGCGCGCAGGAAATTGCGAACAGTATTATGGTCGCTTTGAAGGTGCCCAGGTCGTGATACATGGGGACAGCACATGGAGTGAGCACGCCGGCAAGGAAGTCGCGCGCCCAACCGTTGCCTCCCGTTGCCGAGGCCGCGTAGGGTCCGTATGCCCGCAACATGTAGTCGATCGTGGCCATGTAAATGGCAAAGTTGGTAATTCCGATCAGACCAGTAGCGACCATGGAACCGATCCAGTGCATAGATGCATGCGTGGTGAAGGCGAAGATCAGCAAGCCAATGGGCAACCCAGGAGCCGTGTACAAGAGCCACCATAGGCGGTCTTCATATAGGGCGTGTTGGTTGGTGGGGTCCCTCTGTCGCGCGTGGATGTTGCGTCGGATAGCCGGGAGGAAAGTGAGATAGGAGATCACGTATCCCACTAGGAGCGGAAGAAAGGTGGCAGACATGGCAAGGGTGCCGAAACCCCATTCCTGTGGATAGATGAAAGCAAAGGATTGGATGAACATGAAGATGAGGGCATCAGAGAATCCTGATAAAAGTGAGAGCGCAAGCACAATGGGCTCCGTCAGGAAGAACCGGAAAGGGCGCATCCAGATGGTAGCGATCTCGCGCCAGTCGATGCGCTTGTCGGAGAGTTCGCCGGGGCCATATACGTCTGTGCCAAGAGACCGCCTTCTCCTAGCAATCCTATCCAGGAGAACCGTAGCACGTGTTTCTCTGACGAATATGAGGTGAAGCAACTGAACAACGCCGCCGAAGATGACCTGTATCCACATACACCATCGCCAATTTAGGTACATTTCAATAGGGGCGCCAACAAGAGGTCCCAGGATGGATCCGCCGACAGAAGACGCGACAATGAACAGAGTGGCATACTGGAACCATGGGTCATCGTGATGGAACAAGTCAGCGATGACGGCGAGTGTGACACTGCCACCCGCAGTCATCAGGCCGCCAAAGATACGTCCAATGATGACGGCCTTGAAGCTCGGGGCGAGCGCGACCAAAATGCCGAATACGTTGACGAGACCTAAGGACATCTGCAGGATGATCCAGCGGCCGTATTCTTCGCTCCAGGGCGCCCACAGCTCGCAGCCGAAGGCATACGCAATCAAGAAGGCGGCAGCGCCCCATCTGGCATCGCCCTCGGAGACGCCGAACTCTCCGGAGATGCCGCGAAGCCCGTTCGAATACAACGTGGTGTTGAAGTTCATGGAGACCTGGACCAGGAAGATGATGGCCAGGTATGCCCACTTGGTTCGAAAGGGGAGACTGAAAGCCAGCTGCTCCTTCACATCAGGGTCGGTCGACCTTAGCTCGGGTTTCGACTGCTGCGACAAGGATGGTGACATTGCGTCGTTGAAAGCGACTCGAGGCGACGGCCCGTTTCTTCCACCGATGTCTCCCTCCTTCTGTCGGTCCCCAGCCATCACCTCGACTATCGAATTGTTATTTGGGTTGGGGGAGGGTATGGTCGACCGGTTGTTGCCGTCCTTCTGCCCGAATGTAGTAGTGTTCCCCGCCATTTTGGAGTCTTTGGTATTCTTAGATGTGAAACTAGGGTATCTTGCATGGAATCGCCAAGATACTAAAGTTTAGAAATAAGTATGCAGATTTGGCGGAACAGAGTTGCGTAGGTCATCAAGATAGTCATCAATATATTGATGAGTAGATGATGGGGGTGGTGATGGGGAAGAGGAAGAGGAAGGGTGGGAGTTTGGAGATCGATGACGATCTATTTATGTAAAACTATAAAACCTTCCGGAGACAGCTATAGGAAAGCACGTCGGGTTGTTAGTTCTTACCTCGAACTTTAAGCTATCCAAGGTCCCTTGCCTACCAAGTAGGTATGCACCCACCAAATCCCAACGTTCGTATATCCGATGAACGGCCTGCATTATATGAGACGATCCAAACCGTCTGTGACTATAGGGAGGACAATAAACCATAATCTTGAAGAGTATACTTTGGCCCTCAAGTACATCGTAGGTTGAGGCTGGTTTAGCCGGGACGGTAGCAGGATAATAAGAGAATAACAATGGTGAAAGTTATCAGCGGATGGCGCCTGCCTGCGGCACTGGCCTATTCTCCAGACTTTTGTGAAGTTAAGTTTATGTGAAACCGCTTAAGTATAGCGTGAGACTTTCTGCTGCTTGCTGAAATATTGTTTGTAAACTAGAATGATCGGAGATACTTTGACATGGTTCAAGGGTTATAAATACTCCTTACTCCGCAGGGGATTCCGCAGATGGTATGTTGATTAACGGCAATGCATTCACTTTCTGGGCGAAATATTCAGCTTTTGGTCTGCGACTTAATGCAATGGCAACCCGGTTTCCGGCAGGACCCTAGCCTGAAGAACAGGAAACCATGGTGTCGAGATATAGAGGCTTGAATAGGAGAGCTTGGCTACATACTTTAGCAACGACCCAATAATGATACATCTAAAACTCCACGCCCTTCCTAATGATATAAAACTTTCCCGAATTTGTCTGTATATAGTTGATTGATGGAAGTTGATAGAAGTATAATCAGCATCAGGAAAAATGAGATAGGGCAAAAAATAAGTAAATCATTACCCGTCAATAATACGCCTGCACAATGAGTTAAGAAAAAGAAATCGTCGACTTGGACCTATTTCGCATCCCCCTTAAGTATCAATACCGAGCAGGTCTTGCACGCAGGTTGATATGCCACTCTTGACAGGGCCAAGTATTGGGCATTCATACGACAAATCGAGAACAGGATATGTCTATAACCGTGATCCATACGTAGTAGCACTGGAACCTTACGGGCTATTCTTTCCGGAGTAATTTTACAGCAAAAAATCCCAAGGGTTTAGAAAAGCCATCCACGTTCATCACCGTGTTGATCACACCGGATAAGAAAAGGGGTCCCCTTTACACATATATTCAATACTTCCTAGGATTCCCTGCCCGGCTTAGACCAGCAATATATGATTTCAGCCCGACTTGCCGGCTTAATCAACCATTGGACTGTATTGCTAACCCGTGGTAGGTCGAATCACCCTATTTCTTCACCCCTGTTCCGTCTACTCCAGTAATGGATCCACCTCAAATGCCGCCTTGCGTTCGATGTCAGGCAGTCGTGAAGCCGTGATCACTGTGTTTTCTAGCAGCGGCGGCTACGACTTTACTTGCAGCCATCGTCTCCATGATTGTGACACTGGGTTCCTCCAGTACCAATGCTGCACATGATATTCTCCGCGTTGGGGCAGTCCTAATGGGAACGTGTTAGCATGGCTACAATATATATGCATATATACCATATCAACCACAAGTCGATTACGTACACACTGCGTGAACACAAATTGTTAGTCGAAGAGCCTCTTAGCGTTTGAGAGGGGCTTGGTAGTGTTGACTTACACTGCCAGTTTGGCATTTATAGCCTGTACCGTCTGAGACATTGTCCAGATAACACTTTTTATCGGCCTTGCAGTGCTGCGACTTGTTAATACGGTCTGCCAGCCAGGCTTTTCCTCTCATTGGATATTATACGTACACCAGAGAGTCGAATAGGGACCTGAGCGACCGCAATGTTTGCTGCAAGAGCAGCTAGGACGACGGCAACGAACTTCATGATGACAGGTTGTGGTAGACAATATTGTTCAGGTAGGAAGCGGGAGATGTGATAATGTGTAATGAGGAATGGGTATTTTTTCACAGGACATGAGGAAGGAGAAGCTTCTGTTCTTATACCTGAGAAGTTGGCGGGCAACTACCTTCGTTGTATTTGGAGTATTACCTCTATGATGGGCTTGCTTGGAGTTGGTAGTGTCAAGGGGGTCAAAGAGATGCTATCCGGCTTTACCGACTTTCCATCTTCCATACTCGAGGAGCTCCAAGCATGAAAAAACCAGCGCTTCTCTGCAGAACCACGTTACTCACTGCCGGATTTAGCTGAGATGGTTTAGTGGTAGGATTCGAACCACAACTGTGCCGCCGCTTCACAACGAATCCTCAGCAAAGATCATCCACGAGTCTTGCAAACTAAGCACACTTTGGGCAAAAGATCGGAGAATCCAGGGCAGGGGCGGGGGGAAACTCGCGATGCGGGTCGTGGTGGAGGAGTAGAAGGAACGAAGAAGATTGTGAATTCGAACGCCGGGAATTTAGGTGGAGTGTGGGTCTGAGCAGGTTGGAAAAGTAGGGCATCTGGTAGGCTAGTTGGCTAGCAACTTGAAACTATTATAATTATATAAGTCTACTGTGAATGTTTGAACACCACCAGCATAAGCAAGTGACAGTGCCCAAACTCGCATTGTTTTGGCTGCTGTATACCTTCGTATACACGATGCGTTTCTGCCTCGCATCTTAAAGCATGCCTGTGTGGCACGGGTGATTTTGGTGACCTCTTGTTTAATTACTTGCCAATCCTTAGTGCTGTGTTTTCTCACACTTATTGATTTACTGCCGCCTTATCCTCGTATTGCCACCCACTTGAAACCAGGGTGCCAAGCACCCCGGATCTTGGAGGTTGCCGTTATGCAACTGCCACTGCCAGTCTGCAACCATATCGCAGTGGAATTGTCCTGGTTGCGCGCAAAATGGGTCAACATGAGGGCGTATAAAAAATATCGTGAGAAAGATTTTTGGTGTCTACTTGGCGTCTACCAATCACTTCAGGCATTCTATCAGATGCAGATACAGATATCCCCTTCTGGGCCGGTGGACAATTCGAACCATTCTTTCTATTGCAGGTGCAAAGTAAGAAGCTGCAGGAAAGAAAACTGATGATGTACGAAGTAGATTCAAGGAATTTAAGCAGGTGGAGTGCTAGAAGGCGGTTGCTCAGGGGTGGATAGTGCTCTAGCGGCTAGAGCACTAGCCACGCAACACTTTCAGCCCTGCTTAAGTATCCATGTTGACCCCGACTTACTTACACGACCCATATTACCCCTATCCGACCCTAACTACATACTACATACTTAGTCAATTAGTAGTCCCTAGGATCTTCAGCGGAGAATCTCACATTAGATCAAATCAAACCAGATCAAATAAGGCACCCCCATTTGTTTGATTTGAAGCTATTAGGTATTCACGATTTGATCTGATTGGTGCTCTCGTCAAATCTCGGCCCCGAAATTGTTCTGGGTACGGACTCCGGGATTTCCGAAAATCCCGGAAGCTCGGTCCACGAATCGGCGGTTCTAAACGGCTTCAGGTCACCTAAAATATAGTTAGGCACTCACGGACTTCCCGAATTATCAAATCAATCCAATCAAACCGCCAATCAGATCAAATCCGAACGCTGCTAGAGGGTCGAGTTGCAAGTTGTGCACCAATTCGTGGAAACGATATTGCGGCGTTTGCATGGTTTGTTTGACACCTTGCTTGGAAGGCCAGGAGGCGATTAGAGCCCTGACGAGTACCTCTATGGCAACAGCGAAGCAGGCATGAGGAAGCGATAGAAGTAGCATGTTTAACCACCAGTGACTTGGTTCAGCGCAGGAATGACGGAAACAGTTCTTCCTTCCGCTTCTTCAGCGCGAAGGAACCGCTTGCTAGCTAACTCTACTACACACATACGCACTCAAGATATGTACATGAGCCAACGAAGGCGGACTGACCGACTTTTCGCGCAGCTTGCTCCGTCCTCCACGTAGTTAACAGAACGCTTCGATCCCCTCTACATAGTTCGGATAAAAACTACAGGCTCGCGATGTCGAGACCCTGAACGCGACCCAGAAATTCGCCCTTCACGCCGCCCTCCAGCAGCTCATCGACGTCGACGAGTCCCGAAGCGATGTAGCGCTCGCTGACACCGCCACCGGCATTGATGCGTTTGGCCAGCAGGGCGCGGAGCTCGGCGCGCATGGCCCCCAGCTCCGCCTTGGTCAGTGCGCGCGCCTCGTCCTGCTTCTCGCGGCGGCCGCTCCCGCGCCCGCCCCACGAGCCCGCGGCGCGCATCTCGTCGCTGTCGTAGTCGACGCCGAGCTCCTCGGCCGCCGACCGCATCCACTCGTCCTCCTTGCCGCCCTTCTCCTTGGCGAGCGAGGCGTCGGCCAGCTTCTTGGCCAGGGTCAGGCGCGGCTTCAGGCGCGACGCCAGCCTCCGGTCGATGTCGAGCGTCTGCACGAAGAAGCTCTGGTTCTTCCGCCCGTTGCTGCCGCCCTTGCCCATCGCGTGCACCTTGGCGATCAGCCGCCGCGTCGGTGTGACTTCCTCGGGCGCGCAGAGGAGCACGCTCAGCCCCGTCTTATTGGCGCGCGCTGTCCGCCCCGAGCGGTGCACGTACGTGTCCGCGGCGCGCGGCACGTGGTAGTGCACTACCAGGTCGACGTTGGGGATGTCGAGGCCGCGCGCGGCGACGTCGGTGGCTATGAGGATGGAGGTTTTGTCCTTCGGGGTCGCGGTGAAGCGCTCAATCGACCGCAGACGTGCCTTTTGGGGCATCTGAGAATGTAGTGGGTTGGCTTGCAGATTGAGGTTCTGCAGCATGGGCGATATTCTGCGGGCGGTGCCGATGGAATTCGTGAACACGAGCGTTCGCACATTGGGGTACAGTAGCAGTAGTGTGTAGAGATATAGATCCTGTCCGCTTATTAGTGGATGGATCGCAACGCAAATGACTTGATTTGGAGCAACTTACCTTCTCCATCGCGCCGCATTCTATCAACCCCTCTTTCAGACCTTCTGCCATCTGAGAGACGGGATTTACGTCGATAAACTTGGGCCTCTCCTCGCGGAAGTTCAATTTCTTGAGAAGATACTCCATCGAGTCTTCCTTGCTCATCAGGTCGTACCGTCCTTTGCCTGCCAGCTTCTGTTGTAAGCCTTTATGGAAAGTGGCAGAAAACACAAGTGTTTGCCTCGGAGATGGCGCTGCTTCTTCATCATGCTCATCTGACTCTACTCGGTCCAAAGCGTTGAAGATTTCAGAAGCTTCCTTGAAATGTCCCTCTGTCAACAGCCTATCTGCTTCGTCCACCACCAAGTAGCCAATCCCCTTGAATGAGGCCATCAGCTCAGAACTAGCGCTTAGGACCTCCCATAATCGGCCAGGCGTCCCAATGATAATATCTGCCTTTAGTAATTGACGTTGTTGCTTGTGCACAGAGAGACCTCCTGTAACGGAACATATATAGGGAGAGCTCGGGAGACCGGTGCAAAGGCTCCTGATGTGGTCCGTAAGCTGATGCGCAAGCTCTCTCGTTGGTGACAGTATAAGAGCCAGCGGGCCTTGATATTTTGGCGCAGATTCATCTTCTGTCAATTCCAGCCATTTCTCGACTATGGGGATGGCGAATGCCAATGTCTTTCCGGACCCGGTTGAGGCTTTCCCTATTACATCGTGGCCGGCCAGTACATGCGGTATCGAAGCAGCCTGGATGGGTGTTGGCTTCGAGAACTTCATCTTTGCCAACGACTCGAGTAACCGAGGAGAAAGTTCCAAGGGAACCCAGGCAGACAGATCGACCTCGTCGTGCGGTTCCTCAAAGTTGTCTAACCCGGCGAACACATTTTCCTCGAGCTCAGAGTCTTCTGCATTATCTTCTGCTGTATCCGGACTCTTCTTCTTCTTGTCTTTTGGTTTCGGCTCTTGCTGCTTCGGGTCCTGTTGCTTCGGTTTCTTGCTAGGCTCGCCGCTTTGTGATTCCTTGGCCGGTTTCTCGTCGGTAGGTTTGACGTTCTTCGGCTGGGATAGGCTCTGGGGTTCATCGTCAAACCCCTCGAACTCCTCTTCTTCGCTTTCAGTCTCTTTAGTCTCTTCGGTCTTACCCGCTTCATCACTATCGGGAACGAGTGCTCTCTGATCATGTGTCAGCGCACTTCAATCTGGAACCCCGGAACATGACGGGGTGAGGCAAGAGACATCCGTACAAATTCTACGGTATTGTTATCTTTTCTGATGACCTCTACATCGTCGACCTCTTCTAAGCCGAAGAACCCCTCGGCATCATCGAACATGTCGGGTAACTGTGCTTCGCGCCAATTTAAGGAGTCGCCTGACATAAACCGTTTTTTCTTGGATATCTTCGTATTAGATTCCTGGGGCTTCAGTCGCTTAACCGCGCTATCGCCATTCTGGGCGACCGATTTCCGTTTCTTCGATCCAGCCATATTGTCCCTTCGCTCGATTGTAGATATGAATTGGTAGCTTCGTTGCTTCGGGTACTTCGCTTCGCGCTTCACGGGTTTCTTCGATGGCTCTTCACTGCCGTTGTTGTTGACTTGGACAAAAAATAATTCTAGGACCCTTGATCATCGATAAGAGATAAGCACGTCAGGTTGACCCCTGTAGGCTGTAGGTGCAGACCCTCAATGCACCAATCCACTACCTAGGTAAGCTTTTGCACTGACCACAGCTTAAACTAAGTATTAGGTACCTATAGATAGATGATGGGCAGCGTGGGGTCAAAAATTTCCCTACATACAGCCTCCCTACATACTACATAAGCAGTATTTCACATGTGACTACGACGAATAAGAAGTAAGAAGGCTCGTTTCACTTTGAGAGGGTCGAGATACTTATACATGCACAACATCCCCAAGAGACGTTGATTATTTCGAATTCTGAATTATGGGGAAGTCTTCAAAAGACAAACGTGATGCCTACTATAGGTTGGCCAAGGAGCAAGGGTGGCGAGCAAGAAGTGCTTTCAAACTTCTACAGTTAGATGAAGGTCATTCTACCCCTACCCCGTCTTTGCTCTTAAGCCAAGCGAAGAAGCCGTGTTGGTCATGTTGCTAATATAAAATAGAATTTGACCTATTCTCTGACGTGACACGGGTTGTCGATTTGTGTGCTGCCCCTGGCAGTTGGTCTCAGGTGCTTTCAAGAGTACTGATTAAGGGGGAGAAGTTCGGCCGATCTGCATGGCAAGATCGAGAAGCCAAATTCCGCCAGCAGATGCTTGGGCTGTTTGGGCCTATCGAATCGCCTGGGACAGAAGAAACGACGATAGAGGCTGAGATCGATGCACATGCACAGAAGACGCAACCTCGCGATGATGTGAAGATCGTCTCCATTGATCTGCAGCCAATCAGCCCGCTTCCGGGCATCGTGACGCTTCGAGCTGATATTACTCATCCCGCCACAGTCCCGCTCCTTCTGCAGGCGCTGGATCCTGAGTACGATGAAAAGACGAAGAGCCAGCAGGCTGCTCATCCGGTAGACCTAGTTCTCAGCGATGGCGCGCCCGACGTTACCGGTCTGCATGACCTTGACATCTACGTGCAGTCGCAGCTCCTCTTCGCCGCGCTGAACCTGGCTCTGTGTGTCCTGAAGCCCGGTGGGAAATTCGTCGCCAAGATATTCCGCGGGAAGAACGTCGATGTGCTCTATGCACAGCTAAAGATCTTCTTCGAGAAGGTCCACGTGGCAAAGCCTCGGTCTTCGCGAGCCAGTAGCGTCGAAGCTTTCATCGTGTGCCTGAACTTCCGGCCACCCCCGGGCTTCTCAGCTAGTCTGGAGGAGCCGTTGGGAGTCGGATTTCGGTTGCCGCAGATGACGCGGCAGAATGAAGAGGGACTTTATCATGGCCCCGCCGCTGTGCTTCAGGACCCGGAGACGGGGGCTTGGAATGGCGTCCCCTTCTATTCGCAGAAGACGGACGAATACGGTATCACTGAAATTGAACCTGAAGATGTGCGTACACACCGCGATGAAGATATACGCTGGATTGCGCCTTTCATTGCTTGCGGAGACCTCTCTGCTTTCGACTCTGATGCCTCCTACCGTCTCCCGCCCGGGCACGTATCTCTAGATCCGATACAACCCCCAACGGCACCGCCATACAAACGTGCACTTGAACTTAGGAAAGCTGCTGGGGGCGCTTACGGAAAGACGACGACAAAACCCTAAGAGATCCGTAGAACTATTAACTTCATCAAGATCAACTACAGTATTGCGGCCTATCCGTTTTGCCACTAGAACCCATCTCGCTTTACAACCTGCCTCGCATTTCTCGCTGTCTACTTACTCGATCCACCTCTACCAAATCTACTCCACTCAGTCCAATGTGACCCCCCTGTTCTCAGCATGAACCATCAAGGGCAGCTTCTTCCACATCACGTGCATTCGCGCTTCTGCATGCCAATCCAGCAACGAGTCAGCAAATCTCAAGTCATAAACCCATATCAGTTTCGCCAGCGTTATGCGTAATTCCAGCCAGGCCAAGTTGCGGCCCATACAGCCTCGAGGCCCCAAAGACCAGGGCTGGCTAGCCTCCAAGTTGTCTTCCTTGTTTGGCTCGACCCATCTCCCAGGCTTGAACGAAAAGGGGTCATGGAAGTTCGCTGATGACAATGTTGCCGCGAGAGGGTTGGTGGATACGATGACCTATGCGCACACAAATTAGTAAAGGTTGCGCCTTTGTTAGAGAGTACCTGATGTGTTTAAAACAGGCGAACTCACGCCTTCGGGAATAAAATGGCCATCGACAATATCTCCGCCTTCAGGCGCAACGCGAGGCAGGCCAAATGGGGCTGGGGGGTAGATCCGTAGACCTTCGAGGATGACGGCCCTGAGGTACGGCAGCGGTGCTGTGGAAAGATACGTGATACCCGAGTAGCTTTGAAACGCGCTTCGGACCTCGTCTGTCAACCGAGATAGGATCGGCGGGTTTTTAAGTAGATAATACACGATGCAGCTCAGACCGGTGGCTACGGTGTCACTCCCCGCAATCACCAAGTCCGACACATGGGCGCCGATCTGCCTGTCCGTCACGACTTCCGGGTCTCTATCTTCGAGGATGCGGGTCAGGAAATCGGGACGCCCCGTCTTCCGCGTGATTCGCCTAATAACGTACGGTCAGCAACAAACAGACCTGCCCCCCTCCTCCCTCCCAGTAATCAGCTGCAACACAAAACGAGATACGCGCACGCACCGCCTAACCGTCTCGTAACTGTATCTCTCGTTGGCCCTCGCGTCTTCCGTGAGCTTTTCGATCCTCCTGCGGAACAGCACGGACACGATCCTCGCTACTTTAGGATAGCGGAGCAGGACGTTCAAGATCTCGAACTGCGAGAAGGCGTTCAGCGTAATGGCGATCCAGGGATGCGGCTCGTCTAGAATACAATCTGATTAGTCTCTGACACCTAGACCGTAGGTAGCCCTCAAATACTTGCCATTATCGAGCGCCCCGAACGGCTCGCCGAACGCCAGGTCACCGGTGATGTCGAAAGTCAGCGCGTCGAACGCCGCCGTGATGTCGACCCCAGCGGGCGCCGAGTCCCTGGCTCCCCTGGCCCCGACCAGGCGCACGAGCTTGTCGATCGACGCGTTCACGATGTGCTCCTGCTCGTGGATGGAGCGGTCCGAGAAGGCGCCGGCCAGGTCGGCCCGCATCCGCTTGTGGACCTCGGGGTCCGTCTCGCTGATGATCGACGACCTCCCGTGCTCGTCGGCGAAGCTGCCGCCGCTGTAGAAGCTGCTCTTCCGGAACGGCTTCTGCCCGGGCCGCCGCGCCCCGTAGATGTCCCGGAACGACTGCGCGCTGTTGAACGAGACCTCGTCCGGCCCTACTCGCACTGCGGATCCTGCATGATTACCCCGTGCGTCGCTGGTCAGTTGTGCTATTCCGCTGGTGTTGCCCGCCCTGTAGGGGCATATGAGGTAGAAAGAGAGAGAGGGGGGGACGCCTCGCACCATATTTGTTATGCAGTTCTAGGAGCTTGTATGAGTACCGGCCGCTCAAGAACCACCTGCAGTATGGAATCTAGGGGCCAGTCAGCTTGTCTCCTTAGCCTTCGTACTTGAACAAGGTATAGCTTACATTGCTCATGGCAGCGATTCGAGGTCCTGGGATCTTGGACAGTGGATGGAAGTATAGATTATAGATCACTTTGACCGCCCAGCGACCCACGAACTAGACGGCTCTTATGTTTAGTTCGGTTTTCGAAGGCATGGATATTCTAGGGGCAGATCAACTCACGATCAGAACGAACAGCAGCAAGGCTCTGTCCCACGACATTGCAGTCAAGCTGCTATAGTGATAGAATGCCATCCTCAAGAAGTCTCCGAATCCCGATATGTTCATGTGATATATAGTGATTCTCTGACACCAACCTAAAATCAATGGAGGGAATAGTATATGCTCCTTCGTTAAGATCGTCTTGCATTGATTGCATCCCGGAGAAGTCAGGTTTTATAGACCATTGATCACACCCTTCTCACGGGTACCTAGCTTTGTATGTCACCCTCTCATCGGCCCGTAAACCAGCATTTCTATATCCGAAGCATACACTATAGTCTGTGAGCCATGTTCATGATATCATATCATCAGGGGTTAATACCTGTAAGGCTAGACCCATAGGCAGTCAGCTTCGCAGCCATATGACGCCCCCCGAATGACCGAACTTTTCCGTGGCCGAAATTTTGGTAATCCTGTGGGCACCACGATTACCGGGCTCCGTAAGCAGCACATCACTAGCTTGTGTGATAAATGTACTGCATATAGAGCGATACTAATAATGGGCAAGCTCTGCCTGTAAGGAAATAAGGTCTATCCCGTCTTCGGACAAAGTGCACGATTACGTGGGATCGGATTGGACGGTACGATGAACGATTTTATATACCGTTACAGTACAGATCTACAGGCTCGTATGCAGGTAGGCAACTTACATTGGTGAACAAATAGCCTATGCTGACCAATATACAATTGGTCTTCCAGGCAATCCACTCGTAAGCCCCGTGATGGGGCGTTCTGCTCGGAGCGCACACTTGAAGGCTATGATAGTTATATTCACTCAGTCCCTGCCTTATCTTCTGTATTCCACTGTTAATGCTCAATTCTGGAGCATTGTCAAACTGTCCTGCTAAAGCTCTTAGGGGTTCACTGGTTTGTCTCGGGACTAAGACGCCCTCCGAGGAGCAGTCCCCTGATGTAGTAGCAAGCGACCATGGAATGACTATGCTCAAACACTAGTGGTAGCGACAGGAAGGCGATTGTTATATATATATACATGATGATCCCCCAGGAGAGATCCGGTCATGTCCTGTAGCAAGCATTTGATATGCCGAGCACCTATAATCATCAACGGGTTAACACTTTCCTATATAAATCACTACAGCGCGACAACAAGACCAACCAGACCAACGGCAGCAGCAGGAGCGATCGCCAAACATGTATCCTTCAACGCAGCTGCATCAGAAGCCGAACCAGTTGTCTCGGGCGCATCTGTGCCCGCAGTAGTTGTTGTTGCTGTCGCTGTCGCTGTTGCTCCTTCACCACCACCAGTACTCCCACCAACAGTCGCAGTAGCCATCACAGCCTGAACTTGACTGCAAGACTCATAAGCCTCGACCGTGTTCACCAGCGCCGTAGCCGCAGGGCACTTCTGGAGGATCGAGCTGATCGTCTCGATATGCGCGTGGTGCCAGCTGTACCAGGCGGGCAGGAAGCCCGTGTAGACGGGCCCGACCGCGCCCGTGACGGAGAAGTCGCACACGGCCGATAGCGGCAGCGCCGTCTGGCCCAGCGCCTGCCCGATCAGGTCGTTGTTCACCAGGCCCGCGGGCAGCCGCGGCAGCGTCGTCACCAGCGGCAGCGCGTACGGCACGCACCGCGTCAGTCCCAGGCCCTTGGCGAGCTTGTAGATGTTGGTCAGCAGATTGCCACCGCTGCTGGCACTGGCGCTGGCGCTGGAGGTGGTGCCGCTGCTTCTGCTGGTCTCCTGCGGCGCTGGCAAGGACGCACCGCTCGCGGGCGTCGCTGCCGCTTCGGGGGTGGTATCCCCGAGGCTCACTGAGGCCGTCGAGGCGAGGACTAGCAGCAGAGCCGTTTTGGCGATAAGGCGCATCGTGTGGAGTTGATGCGCAGCGCGCCTTGTATCGGTTGAAGCCTAGGGTTTGAACGGCAGTAGTCCGCGTATGGGATTGGTGCTTATCTCACGTAAGGGCAGAAGGCCCGCTGAGCAGAAAGCGTCTATAGGAAAAAGAAAGGTTTCACGCGCGGCATGCCAAGGGGCAGCAATGGCTACCTATATAATTGGACGGCCTCCCCTGGAACACGGCCAAGGATCGTCAACCCGCGGGGATTGCGGGGGGATAAAGTAGGTGGAGAAATGTCCCATTGTGGTAATATCTGCGTTGGGGTGACCGGGTTCGTCCCTGGCCTTGGGTCACGATGCTCCGCAGTATAATGCGCTTATACGAAAGTAAGGTGCGCGACATCAATAAACCCGCCAAACGTTCAGTAGCTGAAAACAGCACCACTACCAGCGCACTTGCTTATATAATTAAACCAGAGGGCCCCCGGGACACAATAAGCCTTCGTTTTGATATGAAGCTTTCAATTGCTGTTATCTTTTTTTTTTTTTTTTTTTCTCCCGCAATTTCCTGAAATGGCTGCAACAGCTACGACAGCTGCAGCTGACCTAAACCGGCCCGAGCCCCCTGGCCGGAGCTAGCCCAAGCTCCCTGGCCGGCCCTGTATTCCCCTAGCCGGAGCCGGTCCAAGCCCCTTGGCCGGAGCTGGTGCCGAGAATAACAATAAGCCCATCACGAGTGCGAAGTGGACTACTGATTCGTTATCTTTATGGATAGGACTCTGCTTTTCTGTTCTTGGGACTTCCCTGGTGGAAGTTATCTACATGTTCACAAAACTGGCGCCAAAATGCATCTATCGGTATACGGCTAATGCCTTAATGTTGTTAAAAATTGGTACTTATTTTAACGAGTGGCACAAGAGCAGTCAACTTGGGATGCCGTCACGGCTCTCAAGGAATTAGTATCTTAACAATTTCACTCAGTATCCCCGCTGGTTCCTATCTTGGGCACCGACAACACTACTCATTCCTTGTACACAGCCCATCATCTCCTTGTTAGATGTATTCGACATAATGGCCACCACACCTATCAATACACGCAAAGATGCGCTCCACTTAACAGAAGAGGAGCAAAGGCGCTTCGATCGCGAGAATCCCAACAAGCACGATCACGCACTGCACGAGGCCTGTCTGTCACTTGACACATCTCTTGGCGTCTGAGCTGGGCAAACGAGGCCATCGCGAATGGCTGTGACGTTAACGAATACAGCGAACGCATGGGACGCCCGCTACATGCGGCCATCAAAAATTCAATGGCTAGGGATGTGAATCGCACTGGAAAGCCCTCCCACCGCTTTGAAAGCCTCGACATGGTCCGATTTCTTCTTGCGCATGGCGCCGACCCGCGCTTGATAGCCGGTCCCCCCTTTTCACCACGACACAAGTGGCCCACCCCGACGGATAAGACGCTGTGCGAGGCCAGAGCACGCAAGGAAACAGATAACAGTCCGGTCTACCGATTCTGGGAAGAGGCACGGGAGATAATGCTTGAAGCCGCTAAGAAACTACAAGGTAAGTACTTAAACCCCCCATTTTGAATACTTTTCTGCCCTCTAGGTTTACTAGGCCTTGTAGTCACAGGATTTCTATGCACCTGAGCCATTACTAACGATATCCCCAGCAAGTGAAGAAGCAGAAAGAGGTTTATTTGCTCAAAGTGCTGCGTACTTATCTAGTGTGATGAGGGAATACTGGGAGGGTGCTTGTATTTTCTGCCGGCAGGGTACGTTTGGCAACAAAGGAGACGGTCGGGCTAAAAGTGACTGAATATTGCAAGGAAGAGAGGACTTATAGTTGGAATTATTCTCAATGATCCCCGTGGTATAATAAATAACTAACTAGAGACGCATCATTGGCCTCATATAAACTGGGGGCTGCTAACCACCCAACCGCTTAACTATTGAAGAGTAAGAAACCCCAACCAAATTTTCAAGGCTTTTCACTATTTCCGGACGCGATACACTCACACAGGCGAATGCCCTCTCCATCCTAGAAATCTACTCGGGAACATTCACTACCGGACTGCCCTGACTTCTGCATTCGAGGATAGCATCATTCCATTCACCAGGGATGAAATGAGTATGACGAAGCGGTTACGTAGGGAACGTATAAATCCGATGCAACTTATCTTCCTCCTTAAGAGCTCTCACGCCATCTGTCTTCCCAGGTTCACGTACCTCCGCCAACTGCGCAACACCCAACCCCTTATCATCGAGCAGGCATAGGTTCGTGTCGTCGCCGTGGTCGTTGCGCGGGCGGTAGTTGAGGGCAGGATTCGAGATACGGTCGATTAACGACTGGTGTAGCATGGCCCCTTTAGGAATGTCGCGTGGGGACCCCTTGTTGGGCGTCCATCTACGTTTGACCCAGTTGCCGGAGCTGTCGAGCTCATACCGGAGTATGAGAGGGAGGTATTCTTGTTCAAACCTGTTAGTCTCGAGACATTTCGTACAGATGCAAATGGATGATAGAGATTGCTCAGGCGAAGACTAGGGCATGGGATGGGGCCAACTCACCCATTATGTTCCACGAGATAACCTTGAACGGACTCAGGCCACCACCAAACCTGATAGTATCATGCAAGGCACTCTGTTTGGCCTGGTTCAACTTGGCTCTCAACAGTCTCTTAAATCCGCGTTTCCTCTCGCTGAACGTAATGGACCACTCCGGGTGTCCGATATCGCGGTTCATCTTGTTTACAAGATCAATCTCGCGGATCATCCAATCGAGCGGGATATCGCTCATCTGGCAATCGTCGTTCCTAGGATCTGCCGAAGTTCCTCGCTGTTTCGGCACCAAGGTGCTCAAGGATCTCTTCAGCCCCTCCCAGAAGCCCTTGGGCGGGTCCAGGATAGGCCACCCGCCGCCCACGTCGCCGTGGTTTCCGGGGAACCAGACTTCCTTCACGGACTCACCAATGTTGGTAATCGCCTTGACGTCCTGTTGTAGCAGAGATGGCTTGAACTTGACGCGGAACTCGTCCACGGCCACGGCGTGTCGAACGTGCGTGGCCGTTCCGAGCACGGTAGCAGGCTCGCGGGGGTTCTCGAGCACGGCTACGCTGTTGACACAGTCGAAGATGCCGAGGAAGTATACCTTCACAACCCGACAGAAGGTGTTTTGGAAAGCTTTGATCTCATTGGCGACCTCCCTCGTTGCCGCATTGGCCGGGTTGACTTTGGGGTTGACGAATCCGTTCAGAAAATCCTTTGCAATGCCGTTGCTATCCTTGGTGGGTTCGGGTTCCTTCCTCGGTTCGAACTCGCCGGCCTCGTAGCGTTGGTAGAGCTGGTATGCAAAGGGTACCATTTCATCGTTGCCCATGGAAAGCAAACCAACAGTATTGATCATGCGAGCGAGGAAGCGAGCAGTATATGCTCCACGACTGAACCCAAACATATAGATCTTATCACTCGTCATATCTCCGCATGGGTCATTATCTGTCTTGATACCAGCATTACTGTAGCATACAATGTCAGCCATTATCTCTGGGCATTAAAGGTATGATTTGCCGATTAGTCTCTTTCATGAACATGGTGCCCTTGAGATACCTTCGTCATTGGCACGATGACGGGGATGAGAGGGGACTGGGCTTACTTACTAGTGGTTCATGAGGAACTTGTATCCAGCCATGACATGGTGGTCAAAGGAGGTTCCGAAGCCTGAAGTGACATTCGAAGATCAATAAAGGAGGTTTACACACAGTCTCGGAAGCTTCCACCCCTGACAAAAGTGGTATTGATGATTGGAGTGTCATGACACAGAGGAGCATTCGATAAAAACAGAATGCCACTGTGAATGAAGGGATCTAAATGCTCACCTTGATCAAGAGCCCGGGTAATGCTGCTACGAATACCTCCCAAGAAGCCCTTGTTGACGGACCCGCCATTGATGTCGTAGGTTCCGATACCAGCTAGAAGATTGTGATCGTGAGTATTTACATATCGGATTATACCGACAATCAGATACTTACTTTGGTAGTAATGATATTGATGCGGGTCATCACGGTTGAATTTGTCATAAAGCTTGACAATATTGGTGTCTCCGGATGTCCCGCTGAAGGTATTGCCCGTACCATCAAAGCAAAGAACGAGCTTCTTGACAGACTTGGTGCTCTGAGCACTTGCCATAGTGGATTGGGATGAAGATAGTAGTCTATGAGAGTGATGAAATTAGAACGAGTCCAGACGTGAATAAGAACGCATCGTCGATGGTGTGCAACGTGCAACTAAATATCATTCAGGCCAACGGCCCCGT
Organism: Diatrype stigma; assembly: GCA_022225965.2. Taxonomy (NCBI): domain Eukaryota; kingdom Fungi; phylum Ascomycota; class Sordariomycetes; order Xylariales; family Diatrypaceae; genus Diatrype; species Diatrype stigma. The sequence goes on along the minus strand of JAKJXP020000119.1, from coordinate 101,685 downwards.
AGAACATCACGTTGCCCAAATCGCTTACCGGGATGAGTATTACATGTTACCATCAGAGTCAAGCAAACATACCTCCCTCGGCAAACGATCGCTAACATAAGGAAAGCCAGACCTCATTTAGCGATTGCCGGACATCCAGGGGCTTGCACCTTGACCTAAACTGCCATTTCGTTATGGAATCGCCGTGAAGAAGTCATCCAATCATCGACGAGCCATTGCTTATATGCATTATATTGAAGCCTCTATAGCTGAAATGTGAATTTCAGATCAATGTTGTAACGCCACCATGCATCTGGTTCACCAATGGAGACCCCTGAATGATCGAGTGATCGGGCGGACCGCCATGCCAAGGCTACTACTCGTAACCTCACTCAGACCCTTTTCGTGCTACTCGACAGATGTGAACTGTCTAAGAGCGGCCGCCGGCAGTAATAAACCATCTGCTTCTGGAGATGTCTCTGTCTAGATTCGAGCTGAAGCGCAAGTAAGTCTGGATTGCTTCTGCAGCTGCATGCGCTTGGCTGCAGAACATTAACCGAAACACATAATCCCAGCAGCCAGGAATGACAGCAAGATGGGGTAGGTGGTCACTCAAGAGAACCTTTGTTTAAATGCGCTGGTAGTTACACTATTACCTTCTGCCATCATAATGGGTCCGACATGTTGCACCATGGATAGCCGCAGAACCCAGACACTCAAGCCCCTTGGGACTTGTATCTAATCTCCACGCTCGTTTCGACGGCTGGGCTGGAGGGCGACGATACCTGATCCTTGGAGGTTAACCATTGAAGTACTTTCAGCACGATCATTATAGAATACGAAGTCATAGCAGTGACTTGGATTTCGTCGTAGAATTTGACTTGTCATAGCTGAAGTAGAAGTAAGATACCGCAGATTCCTAGTAAGAGTTAGCTTCGCGACGTTTGCTGGATGCAAACATTGAGCTGAAAGATGGATTTACAGGGGTTGCCGATGCAAGTTCGAGGTTAGGCCCCTTTTTCAGCTTACACCATTCGAATATACCCCTTCGGTTTATGCTTCAGAAGCTATAATAGTTGATTTACAGCACAGTATGCAACGATTACAGCCAAAGCGTTATGTATTGGTTCTCGATATGACGATGTACTTTCATAACGCCATTCTGGTACGAGCACACTTGCAGATTCACCAATCTACGAGTAGGATTTATAAGGTAGATATTGATCTTTCAGAGTCCTTCCCGAACACAGAGCAAGTTGAATTAGAACATTTAGATTACACTCAAAGAGGCCCCCCTCCCCCCAGTCATGTTTCAACCGTGGTCTTGCTTTCTCCATTTCTCCACGGAATAATGCTGTCTTTATTTGTAAGGATGGGACCTGATGCTGTTGTAGAACTGGGTAACCTCCCGTGTCTGTATTACTTTGCCAAATTCGATAGCCTGAGCTCGCTGCAGTATGTGAGTATATCATATGCAAGTGACTGGTTGAGCTTGCCACGTCAGCGCCACACCCTTTTCGTCACAGACACAAAATGAGGATGTATCAGGCCAAGGGGTCGGAACGTGTTGTAGAATCCTCGTTCAGCGTTAAGATGCTCGATGTGACATGGATGTCCTTTCTGATTGGATGGCGGAAACACATCAACTTCCACAATATTTGTTCATGCAGAGTGGCTTTTACGAGGAATGGGAGGTGGCATATTTGCTATGTCGGTGTGGGATGGACGACCCCTTTGCTGAAGAAGCTATCCAGGGTATTGATCTAGTACATACTTAAGACAGAAAGATCTCTTCGTTGCACATTGCACCGTCTCGACTCACCATCCCCATTGTTTCCCTCCAGTTGCCAGTATGTTTCCTGATATTTCACGAAGTGTCGAGATTGGTGGTGCAGCAATTGCGGGTGCTGCCGCGTATGTCCTTTACAACAATACGAGCGAGACAGCCAAAGCCAACGCTCTCCTCGATACAAAGTATCAGGCAGGAGAAGACTATGCCGATGCGAAACAGAGATCCGACAACTTCTTTGCAGACCCTAAGGCTGTTAGCCTGGCCTTGCTTGCTGATCTAAAGGCTGTGCATGGGAAGTATGAGCCCTCCAAGCTCCTTCCACTAGTGAAACAGCTCCTGAAGAAGGGAGAACCCTTGGATGATAAGGAGCATACCACGGAACAACTCATCAACATCCTCACTCAGCTTCCACAGGAGTCGGCTGTTCGCAGGAATCTGACCAACAAACTCATCGACACGCTATGGGACAACCTCCAACATCCGCCCCTGAGCTATGTCGGCGGGGACGCCAAGTATGAGGTTGTCGCAACCTCGGATGGCCAGAAAGATATCGCCAACGAGACGTCTGGATCCACAATTGAGTTCGAGTCCCCAGATGACCCGCAGACACTTCTCCGGGCAACTATTCCAAAGGCTCCTGATGGCATGTTCCAGTATCGCACGCCTGATGGAAGTTACAACAACATCTTGAGCCCTAATTTGGGCAGAGCTGGGACTCCATATGCGAAGTCGATTCGCACTGAGAAGAGACTGCACGGTGTCAAGCCAGATCCGGGCCTACTATTTGACATGTTGATGGCTCGGGATGACGATAACTTCCGGGAGAACCCAGCGGGGATCTCCTCCATGCTGTTCTATCATGCCTCCATTATCATACACGATATCTTCCGCACTAACCGCACGAATAACAACATCTCTGATACTTCGTCCTACCTCGACTTGGCGCCCTTGTACGGTTCCTCTTTCAAGGACCAGCTAGAGATCCGGACCATGAAGGAGGGCAAACTCAAACCAGATACCTTCCACGAAAAGCGTCTTCTGGGACAACCGCCAGGTGTCAACGTAATGCTGGTTCTGTACAGTCGGTTCCACAACTACGTCGCCGACATCCTCCTGAAAATCAACGAGGGTGGCCGCTTTACCCTTGCCCTGAAACCAGGGGCTAACCAAGAGGATATTGCTAAAGCTGTCGCCAAGCAAGATCACGATCTGTTCAATACTGCAAGACTGATTGTCGGTGGCTTGTATATCAACATCTGTCTCCATGACTATCTGAGAGCGATTACCAACACTCATCACTCTGCCAGCAGTTGGACGTTAGATCCAAGGGTGGAGATTGGCAAGCAATTCGATTCTGATGGCACACCCCGAGGCATTGGCAACCAAGTCAGCGTAGAGTTTAGCCTCCTCTACAGGTTCCACGCTTGTATCTCCAAGCGAGACGAGAAATGGATGAATGATTTCTTCTGCGAGATCTTCCCAGACCGCACTACTGAGACACTGAGTGGGGTCTCCGTCGAGGAACTTGTCCGAGGTCTCTCTAAGTTCGAGGCCCGTATGCCAAGTGATCCTAGTCAACGGACATTTGGGGGACTAAAGCGACAGGACAACGGCCGCTTCCGCGACGAGGACCTAGTGAAGATCCTCAAAGAGAGTATGGAAGATCCTGCTGGTTGTTTCGGTGCTCGTAGGATACCGAAAGCCCTCCGTGTTGTTGAGATCCTTGGTATCTTACAGGCACGAAAGTGGCAAGTTTCTTCTCTGAATGAATTCCGGCAGTTCTTTGGTCTCAAGAGGTGGGCAGAGTTCAAAGACATCAACTCGAATGTGGAGATACAAAACATCCTCGCCAAGCTCTACACCCATCCTGACATGGTTGAGCTGTATCCCGGCCTAATGATTGAGGACATGAAGCCAGACATGAGCCCCGGTTGCGGTATTTGCCCGACCTATTCCGTAGGGCGAGCGATCCTTTCCGACGCTGTAACCCTCGTCCGCTCGGACCGCTTCAATACCATCGACTACACGGTATCGAACCTCACGGCTTGGGGCTACAATGAAGTTCAACAGGACTACAAGACTCTCGGTGGCTCTATGATGTATAAGCTCATCCAACGCGGTGTCCCAGAGTGGTTCCCGTATAACTCACTTCACGTGATGCAGCCCATGTATACCAAGAAGATGAACGAGAAAATCGCAACAGAGATTGGAACCATAAAGCAGTATACCACTGCCGATCCCAAAACTCCTAGGCGCAAGGTCGTGCTGACATCGCAGGCCGGAGTCCGAGAGGTTCTGGAGGACCACAAACGGTTCGTTGTCCCATGGCTCCCCGCCATAAACGACATGTGGCCCGGCGAGAAAGACTTCAGCTGGTACATGCTCGCAGGGGACAAACCAGAGAACGCAGCCGACAAGAAGCTGTTGCAAAAGGCCTTCGCGAGCTCGCCCGAATTCCCCAAGATCATGGCCGACTTCATCGCCACGCAGGGAAAGGCGCTGCTCGACAAGGAGCTCTTCAAAATGAAGGACGGGCTCTACCAGATCGACCTGCTCCGCGACCTCGCCATCCCCCTGAATGCGCGCCTGGTGGCGGACATCTTCTACTTCGACCTGAAGACGCCCGAGAACCCCAAGGGCACGCTGGCAGAGGCGGAGCTGTACAAGCACCTGCTGAACATCCGCACCTGGGGCGCCAACAACAATGACCCGGCGCTAGCTTGGAACCGGCGGCGCTGGGCCCGCGAGAGCGGCGACATCATCGTCCAGACGACCACGGAGCTGCTCGACGACGCCGTCCACGGCCCGAAGCGACCCCTCCTATCCCTCCTATCCGGAGCCTCGCCCCTAGGAGGGCGCAGCCACTCCCTGAAGCGGGGCTCCCTGCGGTCCTGCGGCCTGCAGGTCGCCCGGACCCTGCTGGAGGGGTACGGGGGCAACATCGAGCAGACGGTCAACTCGCTGTGGCTGAGCGCCTTCGGCGCCGTCGGCGTCCCCGTCACCGCCTTCTGCGAGATCCTGCAGTTCTTCCTCGCGCCCGAGAACGCGGCCGTCTGGGCCAAGGTCCAGGACCTCGCTGCCCGTGACGATGATAAGACCCTGCGCGCCTATGTGCTCGAGGGGCTGCGCCTCACTACCTCGCAGCGCGATGTGCGCGTCGCGACTACGTCGGCCGTCGTCGATGGCCAGACCATCAATCCAGGGGACGCTGTCGTTCTCATGTTTGTAAGCTATGCACCCTGTTTCCTTCCTTCCCCGCCACCACCACTAACAATACTTTCTTCACCTTAGGGCCCGGCCGTCCGCGACCCCGCCGCCGTCGAAGCCACCAAGGAGTTCCGGCCCTCGCGGACGCAGACCCTGACCCCCTTCAGCACGGGCATGCACGCCTGCGGCGGGCGCGAGATCGCGCTGGCCTACATCACGGGTCTCGTCAAGCTTGTGGCGGGGCTGCGGGAGCTACGTCCGGCACCGGGAGCTATGGGGCTGGTCAAGAGCATCGTCGTCGGGACGGAGAGGTGCTACCTCAACGAGAGCTGGAGCTGGCTGGCGTTCGAGGCGAGCACGTGGAAGGTGCACTGCTCGGGATGGGGGAAGGGCGTGTGGACCTACCCGGATCTGGGAAAGGTGGGGGGTGAGAAAATAGGGGGCCACGTCAGGGGCAAGGGGGCGGCGGGCACGGGCACGGGCACGGACGCTGGAAAAGGGGGCTACACGACAACCACGACTACAAGCAGTTATTCTTCTTCGGGCACGAATCTGCACCAAGCGAAAAGCCAATTCAGTTCGTCGACATCTGGAAGGTCATATTAATCGACCTTCGAAGGACCGAGGAGGCCATGAGGGACAGGCTGCTAGAAAGACTAGAAATATTATGGATACGGATTAGGTGAATTCGATGTTAGTTCAATCGGACAGTGCGCCGCTGTACTGCAGCTGCAGCGCTGCTGCTGCAAACCTCACAGGAGCTTCCACCGGCTTCGGCTCTGTACGGCCGAAGCCGGCACATATGGGCTTTGGTTCTCGGTCTATATAAGGATTCTCGCTCGTCCAGTTTTGTATGTAGTTTCCCATAAACAAGCAGATAATGGAACATCTTTCTCTATCATTAAGGCCACAGAGCAAATGCTTTCCTTCTGATCAGGAGGAGTAGGGCCTTCTACGCCCTACTCCGGTTCATCATTCCGTGCACTACTTAATGCACCTCTTTACCTAGTGGACACTTGCCAGACAACGGCAGTAGAAAGGAGCGTAATAACACCTAAAAGATATTGCCCAATACCTGTCCCTCCTTGTACATCGCCCATGACGCCAGACCATATACAGGCAGATAGAGGACACTAAAATTGGCGCAGCCTGGAATTACCGCCAGGATCCTACCAAATTCTACCAACTTATTACAAGTTCATAAAATTCTCAAAATTCATTAAGTATCCGTATATATTACCAAATTGCGGTATATATATATTTCGAGAATAAGGAATATTATGCACTTAAGTCCGTTTTTATATTATTTTTATTAAAAGACTTACGTATTATTAAATAAAATATAACGTTATATATATATATAATAATTAATATTTATTTTATAATTTTATTATATAATAAATGCATACTTAAGATATTCGAATGTATTTTCCTTTTATAAATTAAGTACGAATTAATATAACAGATTTAACGGCTTCGTTTATAGCCCGTAAATAGAAATATATATTATTTGAAAGTATAAGGGTTATAGTGAGAAATGCCGCTTAAAAGGAGCCACCCTAGGTAGGCTATAACGGTCGGAAGGCTATGTGCTAAATCTGGAGCTAAGCTCTTTGGCACCTGCCAGCTTGTAAGTACAGCCCCGGCCATGCACCCCCCCCCCCCCCCCCCCCTTTTTCTTTCTTTTTTGCAGTCCTTAATAATGCCTTTAGCCAGCCTATTACTAAAATTCGCAACCGTTTGGTCCGTTTCTGTATTTAATGCCTAGGCAAAAGGGTGTTATAACGCAAAAGGATGCAAATCGAATAACGTAACGGCATAAGTTAGGGGGTGGAAAGGGGGCGGCGGCTCTGCTTAGGACGGCACTGCTTAAACGGCGCTGCTTCGACGGCGCTGCTTGGACGGCGCTGCTTGGACGGCGCTGCTTGGGATTAGCATGTAATATACCTAATGTTAGCTATCAGAAAAAACGAAGATATTTCCATATAAAATCGTGCTTACAAAGCGAATGCGAACATATGCATACATGAGGGGGGGGGGGGGTGTTGGGTTCATGGCTGTATGTATAAGTGTACTGGCAGGTGCCAAAGAACTTAGCGCCAAATTTAGCACATAGCCTTCCGACCGTTATAGCCTTCCTAGGGTGGCTCCTTAAAAGGGGGGTGCGCCAATTTTAGTGTCCTCTATCTGACAGGTCAGCACTGTTACTAGAAATACCTGAAGTGTTCCCAATGAAGCCAATAGTACCCAGTCTGGGCCATCCACAATCCAGACTCCCCAAGCCCGACCACGGTCTTGGGGCAGAACATCCTCTAACTTTCCGCGTAGTTTTTTGGGTAAAGTAGCGAGCGCCCCTCCATTCGTAAAATGATCACCAGCGGTTGTGAAGAAATGCAGGTAAAGAGATGAAAGCTCTGTTAAGTCACTGTCTAGTTCACCGGGCTTAAACCAGTAGTTGCCCATTTTCACCTCCTGTACAGGAGGTATGGCTGGATGTCTAATCCGCTGAACAAATGGCCCAGAGAGTTTGAGTTGCTCTAGTTTAAACTGCACTCTGGTGTTAGAATCATATATCTACGAAGTAAAATGGTACTAGCAACATACCTCTAAGAATCGAAAGTGGAGAGGTCTGGTGAAGGATTTGTACAATTTGCCATGCCAAGTATGGGCTCTCATTTTGCGTATTATTTTATATTGTTCTCTGGCCTCCTTCCATAATTCTCGGTCGTCGGACATCGTTGTCAAGTCAATTTCGCGAAGGTGTGTAAGGAGTTGGCTTTTATCTGCACAAAACAAAAGGTAACGGGGAATATTGGCAATGGGCGGGTTATTAATATCCAAATCTAAAGAAACCATATCTAATGGTATTGCAAGTGCAAAGCAAAAAGCAGCTGTAGGAAAGAAATTAATAATGTAGATTTAAAGGAATTTAAGTAAGTGGAATGTTAAAAGGCGGTTATTTAGGTATGGGTAATGCCATTAAGACACTAACTACGTAATATAGCCCTTTAAACGCCTTCGAAAAACGAAGCCGTTTTTAGTACCCTTTTTATATTAAGTTTGGAAATTAATTAATATTATTCCATTTAAATATACGATACTTTTCGAAATACAAAAACTTTTAATTTGTTATTTTACGTCGTTACGGTATATCGCGTCGAAATAAAGATTATGGCCGATTAACGATTATTCATATAACCGCTTTAATTCTATTAATATAGGCCCAATCTTATTTGCCGTACGAATTGCTTATATTTTTCCGCCTAAAAGGCCTTCGTAAAGCCGTTCGTAACCATATCGTCCGTTTCGATATAAAGCAATCGGAAAAAATCCTTTTCGATCCTATTAATAATCCATTTATATCGGGCATTTATGTATTGCGTTTTTATTATATTTAACGGATTTAATGCCGTTACTATTACGTTTTTCGAATCCGTAAATATAATAAAGGGCTTTTATTAAGAATAATTTAATTCGGTTAATATAAAATTAATCCAAATGCCATTTATTCCGATAAGAATAAAATTAATAAATTCCGCTTTAATATTATTAAATATAACCATTAACTGTTTCTTTATTTTTCAATATATTAGCCTTTCGGCGAATAAAATTATATGGGCGCCGATAAAAAAACGGAATTCCAAATTATCGTAAAAAACAACGTTAGCGAAAATCCTTATTATTAAATCCGTAACTTTATAATTACCTCTTAAAATTATTTCGAATTTCATTATTATATTAAAATAGCGCCAAAAATGATTTAGCAGGTCTCGATAAACCTTTTCCGGTTTCGAATTCGATTTATATAGCTTGTTTATTATAAAGGAAATGTTTAAACGGCTATTTATTAAAAAATAATTAAATAAACCTATTTCTTTAATATATTGCCGTTATTTAAATAAAAAAAAAGGGATCCAAGTAACGGAAATTACTAATTCGGACCGCCAAAGGATCTTAATTATTTTTTCTAATTGCTTTTCGTATTTATTAATTATTTTCCGAATATAATTTTCCTAAATAAAAAAAACCTTTCGCAGGCGCTTATTACGTTTAACGACATATCCGAAAAACTTCGTAATTTCCTTTAGGTCCTTTAATTAAAAAAACGCTTGCAATTTATTTCGAATTCGGTAATATTCGGCAATTGTTTTATTCATAACGAAGATATCGTTAATATATACCAAAAAAAGCTTTCCTATTATTTCGTATTTAAATAAGTACAGGTTTTATATTATCGGCTTAAACCCGATTTTTTTTAGGACCTTCGTAAAGGCACGATATCACTAAATAAGGGCCTTCCGTAAGTTATATAACGCTTACTTAAGTTTTTAAACCTTATTCGTTTCGTTATTATATCTTTCCGGCTAATAAACGTATATATCGTAACCTTTAAAAAGAACAGCATTAAGAAAAGCTGTTTTTATATCATAAAATTAACTTTCCAGGTTAAAAACAGCCATGAAAATAAAACAAATCCTAATAAATACAGCGTCGGCAATAATCGAATATACATTTTATATTACATAATCTTCCCTTGCTTTAAAGTTTCCGCAAATCACTAATCGAATTCGATTTCGAACCTACTTATTATTAGCGTTAAACCGTTAATCCGTTACTTATTTCGACGGTAAAGCCTTGGCCCTAAAAAAAAAAGGATTAAATTAAATATACTTCTTTTTACTAAACTGTTATATTATGCCTTAAAAATCGGCTGTTATTGCTTTTAAAAAACAGGATCCTTTTTTGCTTTTTTTATCGTTCGAACGAATTTCGATGCTATTATCTTTTTTATTTTTAATATAAATAAAGCGTATTTCGTTAATGCCCGGATATATTCATTACGGATCTTATAAAAAAAAATTTCCTTTATCCGTATAAAAAACGAATAAAATACTAAAAAAAAAGGCTTCGGCGGCATCGATTTGAAACGTATGCCGAAAAAGGTTTTATAATTTATTCCTTTATCTTTATTACGGATAAACCTTTAAATAATAGGTTTTTTTTATAAACCATTTATTATAATCGAATCCAAAGCAGGATTTAATATTTTATTACCGAAGGAATATTTCTTCCCAAGGTTTTCGATTACTTTTTCGAAGTATTTTTTTTTGGAATTATCGGATTTCTTTCATTTTTAAGTTTAAAAAAACTATTCGATATAACCGGGGGTATAATCTTTATTACCTTAATATTCTTTATCCTAAATATAATTACTACTTTATTTTTGTTAACTTTTTTTTACCTTATTATTTTTTTCCAGCAATTATTATTCCGAAATAAAAAATTCGGGCGGCGAATAAAACTACCTGCCGCCTATTTTATATCCGAAATCGTTTTCGTTATGCTTCTTTAAAAGGGTTTTAACGCGTTATTAAAAGATTATAACTTTCGTTTCGATATGCTTTCGTTTTGCAATAGCATTTTCCGTTACGTTTAAATTATATTATATTATCGTTTCCGATTAAGATATTTCATTTTTAATTTTCGGATTAACGAATTCGATAACGTATTATATGCCTTTATTAATATTAACCCTTTTGCCTGGTATTTTTTTAATAAAACGTACATCGCGGGTATAAATAATAATGTATTTATCCGGAACGTAAACCTTATAAATCCTCGCTTTAATATTGTTGGTAAGTACGTACGTATAATTAAAAAAAGCAAATAATAATTGGATAAAACGGTTATGTATTGAAGTGTTTAAGGTAAGAAGAAGTCTATTTAAGGAACTGCTGGCGGAAGCCTGTAATTATATAGGACTAGCTTACTTACATAATAGCAACGCGTATTAACGCGTTAGAATATAACCATTACTTATTCTGTTTTTTTTCGCGATTTAATTGCGAATTATGCCGTCGACTTAATTACATAATTTTCCATTCTTTAAACTATTACTTTCTTTTTATCCATTTTTTTAATCTTATATTAATTTCGTTGCGATTAATTAACGATTTTATCGATTTATTAAGAAACGCCTTTGTTATGGCATTAACCGGGTTGCAATTGCCATGAATTTATCGGATCTTATTTATTTCTTTATTCTTATACGATTAACGAAAAGCCATGAAATTAATTATTAATCGCTTTTCGTTAGTGCTTTTCATTTGTATTAAGCATTGGTACAAAAAAAAGGAATCCGTACAAAAAATAAGCGAAATACGGGAAAAAGTTAAACGTTTTAAGATCGTATTAATGGTACAATAAATGACGTATTTAACGTTAAAGCCTTATATTATGCTATAGATTTCGCTGGCAAAAACGTTATAAGTTACTTTTTTGCATTTAATAAATAATTAATAAATAACATTGCCGATAACGGTAAGCTTATTTGCTTAGAATATAGGCTTTTCGTTCTTAAACATAACGATATAACCGATTTGCAAATTTAGGTCCTTATTATTTGCAAAAGACCTATCGATAAAAACATATAATCAAAGATCTTAAGAATTTAACTAAATGTAATTAAGCCCGCGATTCTTATTATTCATTTATTACTGGATCCGGGCATTTAATAGCTTAGCTTCTTTAAGGCCAGATTTCATATATTAAGCGGCTATTAAATAATCGAAAGCTACTTCGGATTAACAAATCGAAAAAATATAAGCCCTTCGGGCTTTTTGCTTAATATATCCCTTAGGCATATTTAATGCTTTAGGATTTAGTAGCATTAGCTTTTTAATTTGTCCTTTTTGAATTATCGAAAAACCATTGCTTTTAAAGTAAATAACGAGACGCGAGCCATTAAAATCTTCCGTAATTCCATTTTTTAGGATTTTTTATAAACGCGCCTTAATGTTGGCTTTAATTAATGCCTTGTTTTCCCTTTTCATAAATTCCGCCGTACCGATATTAAGAATGTCGTTAATTTAAAAACCTGTTATATCGAAAAATTAGCCGATACGGATAATTAATAAGCATGAATCGAAAAATAAAGAATTTATATATAGCTTTTATTAATAATAGCGAAAATAAGTTTTAAATCAATACGTATCCGATTCGGCCAGTTCGTATAATAGTTTCATAATACGCAATATCGTTCCTTCGGAATATTTATTTTTTAATTCCGATAAAAGTCGTATAAAGATGGTACGTTTTATAAGCGTTTTAAATTAAATATAGGCCATAATAATGTTTCGGATTATTATCTTTATACCTAAATGTTGCAAAATAAATGCCAGGGCTATAATTAATTATTAACTTATCCGTTAAATAATAAGGGCATAAGTTATAATAAAGTCCTTATTAAGATTTCCATATTCCTAAATAACTAGGCGGAATTTTTCGTAAGGACCTAATATGTTTTTCCCTTTAATTTCGCGAACCATTCGGAACTTAAAAATAATAGCTTTTTAATAAATGGCTTTGTTATAAATAACCGGTTATAATATGCTATTCTTAAATAAAGCATTTAATTCTTTTATATTTGAAACTTCGTAAGATTTATTAAAAGCAACGATCTTTCCTTTTGTTCGCAACTTAATTGCCAGGATTCGGTCGTATTTTTCTTTTGCGCTAAAATATGCTGTATTAAAAAACAATACATCCAGGTTTTTTTTCGAGATAATATCGTAATCCGCTAAATTAAAGCCTAGTCCTAAATTAAATAATTCGATCTTCAGGTCTTAAAGTAATTTCGTATTATTCTTAAATTATATATATGGCTTAATATACGAATTCCTAAACGTAAAGGTTTTTCCGGATATATTCGAGGCGATTATAACGTTTTTATTAATAATAGTAATAACTTTATATAAGCCTTGCCATTTATTTTTTTCGCGGTATATAAATATTTCGTTACTAAAAAATAATAATATAAGCAGCGTTTTTTAAATATTAAGGCCGTTCTTGGTATTTAAAGCATTTCGAATTAAGCGCTGGGCCTTAATTCTTTTAATTTCGGCCATTGCCTTTTGGATTACGATTGCCCTTTAGGTTTAAAACGGCATAAGCGGCGAATTTATGTTAATTTTCGAATAGGCTCCAAAAATTAATAAAATAAGTACGAAACCGTTCGGATTTGCTATATTATTTATAGCCTTAACGGCCATTTATAAGCGGAATGCGCGTAAGCCTTGTATTTTTTTAAAGATAATCTTATACGTTCGTCGGATGGATCCGTAATATTCTTTAATCTTGCCAATAAACCAATAAGCTTTTATTAAAACCTATTTATACGTAATACCGATAAATCGAGCTTTATTCCGGAATTCGGTATTATCGAAATTAATACCGGCGTCGTAGGTAAAAATATTAAGGGGTTCTAAGTAAATATCGATCCAGCAAAACTTAAGGGCTTTTTAGGTTTTTTTTATTAATATATTAATTATAAATCGTATTGCTTAAAAACCTATAGCCGTATCGATAACATGGAAAACGAAACGTTTATCGAAATACATAACGTTTATAATAATCTCGTAATTAAAATCCAAGTCCGGATTTTTAAGGGTAAATTTAAATCGTTAAGGAGCCTTTTTTTTAATTTGGTAATAATAATAAAACTTATTAATCTTCTTAATGTCCTTTAAGTTAATATTATGCCTTATTTTTTTTAATAAGTCTTAGAGCTTAATAATAAAAAAATGGCCAAAACGGATATATAAACGACGTAGCTTTATTTCCGTAAAAAAGGTTGCGCTATTAAAATGAAACCATAAATGTTTCCATTTTCGGTTAATAAGGACCGTAATACCATTTTTATAAATTAATTGGTTAATAACGTTATTAAGATATACGCCAAATTAATCCATATTCTTAAATAATAACAAAAATGGAATATCGGTTTTTATTATATGGAAATCAATTTATTTAAAAGATATATCGACGGTAACTGTTCTAAATAATTCCATAAATGGTTCGTTTTTAAAGCGGATATTGGCTTTTTTGGCGCGATTTTTATTAAATGGCATAAAGCAATCGGAAAATTCCTTAGTTAAAGCAAGATATTGGCCTTTATTAATAATCGAAATTCGTATTATACCTATATTTGGCATAGTTCCTTAGAAAATATGCTTAACGTATCGGTCGAAAACAAAGGCAATATCGAATTTGGATTGCTTAATAAAAAAATACGTAATTATGTAATAATAAAAGGCTTAATCGAAAAAACATGCGGCGGTTATTTATTAATTATCGTTAAATCCATGGTTCGAAAGGGTATTATTATATTCCTTATTAAACTTTAAGTCCGTATCGTTAATTCCTTCGTATTCGACTAAAAAGGTGGCGTAATTGTTTTTTCGGCTTTCCTTGCGGTTTTTTTATTAAATACGAACGTCCTTTTATTTTTTTTCGGTATGCTTAATAAACCAGTAGCCTTTTTTTTTGTATATCCAATATTTACGTTTTTATATACGGGTTGGGCGTTTATTATTATTATACCGGCCTTTTCGATTATTGCGATAATATTTGCAATCGACGTAATATTAATTAGGTTCGTTATTGTCGTCGTTATTATTATTCTTATTAACCAAATATTATTACAATATACCTTTAAAATTCTTATAAGTATCGATAAATATACGGAACTTATTAATTATATTCTTAAACCTAATAAAAGGTTCGAAAAAAACGTATTAAAATTAAGGCATATTATAATATATACGATAAATTATAGCAATAAGCTATTGCTTTCCTTTAAAATCGGATTCCAATGCTTTTTAATATAAAAAGAATTTATCGAATATAGCTTAAAATATTTCCAGATTTGATTTGCTTTAATTGTTTTTATCGATTTTAATTTCGAAAAAAATAATCGAGGTCCAATTAAGGTAATATTAAACTTTGTTTTGCTCCGTATTAAAGTAACGTTTTATAACGAAATACATATCGATAAAGCATTAATAATGGAATATATTATATAAAAAATAAATAGCAATTTGTTTTAATAAAATAATTAAAAATACGGCGTAAAATTGGGTTTAACGAATATCCGTAATATAATAAACGTTTAAGAAAAATCTAAACTTGTTTTCGAAAATGTTATATATTTTTCCTATATAATTATTCTTTTTATTCCAGGCTTTTTTAAAATGTTTAATAATAATTAATAAATACATTTTATTTTAAATTCGTACCGGCGAAATGTTATAATATATTAATTAAATTTAATTACCGACCGGCATAGGAATTAATTTTGGCGTAAGCAATGGTCCTATCGGAAAAAAGGAACCGGAGCCTTTTAGTAATTCTAAGGGACCTAAAAAACCGGATGGCCCTTATTTTCCGTTTGGGCGTCCGGAAAAAGGATTTGGTTATTAATCGGGTCTTAATAAGGGCATGATTCCCTTAATTAAGTCGTCCGTTTCGACCGTCGGATATGGCGATACGTAAAAATTCCCTTATCCTGGCATATAAAGAGTTCATAAATTATATGCCGTATTATAATCCATATATAAATAATTAAGATACGGGGGAAATCCTATTAAAGAATATCCTAATTGGATTAGATATTCCGGAAATGGTTGGCCATAATATTTCTAAAACGGCGAAAGCGGTTACTATCGATTAAGACGAAAGTTAAGGCGAAAATCGGCACATAAGCCTAAGCGTTAATTAATACGGGAATTAAAGCATTAATTCGAATAATTAAAATTTCTTTTAAACCTAATTAGTAATTCTTAAAAGCCTTAAATACCAAAAACTTTAAAAACGGACTATTAATTCGGATCAAATTAAAATTGGGTTTAAAATATAAAGCGACACGGCAAAAGCGGATTATAAAATAAAAAAGAATTAAATAATTCGCTTATTAATATATATAATAATCGGGGGCGAATTTGGCTTTAAAGGCGTTTCGGGAAATATACGGTTCCTTAATTAATTTCGATTATTAACGTTTTTTATGTTAATACATTAAATTATTTAACTTTAACTGCTTTTAATTTCCTTATGTTCCAAATAAAAAATGCTTTCGTAATAACGAAATCGGCAAAAGCTTTATTAAACTTAACGTTATTTTTATTAATATAAATCCTTTATCGCATAAATGCATTCCTTAAATTAATCCGTAACAAAAATGGCATTATTTTAAAATTTCCTACCGTAAAGTTTTATAGTCGGCCTTAATAATTTTCAAACGTTTTTTCGGATATTCGGACGTTAAAAGTATTCGAATTTATATTTTCGAAATCGATTAATATTATTAATGCTTATATTAATTTTTAACGGTAATTTATTATATCCGGGTCGAACTTTTTCCAATTAATTATTATCGAATCAAAATAATTAAACATTACTAATAAACGATTCGTAATAATAAAGATTAATTTAAACAATCGTGCCTAAATTTTTAAAATAATAGGGTCAATTTTTAAAAGGTTATTAAAAAGGCCTGTCCGTATATTATTGGCAATACCTTAAGCCGAGGTTTTGGCCTGCTTATGTTCCGATATAGCTGTTAACGAAAATAACAATAAGGATAAGATTCGAAATATAGGCATATAATAATAAAAAGGAATTGCAATATTATTACGATATCTTTAATATCGTAATAATAATTCTTTTATTTTGCCAATCTGTATTATTAATATTTAGCAATATTAATTAATATTAGTAAATACGTACATATAATTAAAGAAAACAAATAACAATTGGATAAAACGGTTATGTATTAAAGTATTTAAAGTAGGAAAAAGTTTATCTGAGGAACTGCTGGCGGAAGCCTGCAGTTATATAGGACTAGCTTGCTTATATAATGGCAACGCGTGCCAGCGCGTTGGAATATAACCATCAAATATCGACGTATTCGATTAAATATACCTTAAAAGTTCGTAAAGCCATTTTATAACTTTATATAACCTTTTTATCGTATACATAACCGAAAAATCCTTAAATTCTAAGGATAAACAGGTCGTTAAGCTTTTTTTATATGGAAATATTTAAGCTTTAAACCAATTTAATTTAAGGGCATTTATTACTTTTATTATGGCGAAATGAAAGCATGTTTACCAGCTTTATAGCACACTTTTTAATATACGGCCATAAGAAATAAAACAATCCGGCTTAATTTATCGCCAAACGGAAAGGGATAATAACAAACTTTATTCCATTCTTTCCGTATGCGTTTTATTCCGATATATAAAGAATTGTTTTTTGTTACTGTATATCCTTTTAATTTAGGAATTCGTTTATGTTATTATTAATACCGATAAATTCCCATTTTTTATCGGACTAAAAAATTTGAACTTTATATATGCCTTAACGTTTAATTTCGATTATTTATTTTTGGATTAAGCAATGAATTTCTTTTTTTTTACGGGCAAATTTAATCCATTTAAAACCGATATGCCCATTAATTAATATAACGGAATATATATATATATTATATTACGCAGTCGACAGCCCATTAAGGCCATACCGGATTTGTTTACGTATTACTTAATAGGAAAACCTCGAAGGTACCAAATCTGCCGCCATTTTAATTCCTTCCGGTTCCATACTAAGTAATATCCCGATGTTATTTCTCGATTTGTTATAAATATCGTCGATCGGCGTTTTCCGCCCTTGGCTTAACAAGGCCCTGCCCGTTTAGGATATATTATTTTTATTTCGACGTACGGTATAAATGCGTTGGCTCGAAATGGCCCATATATCGGCGCAATGTCGGGGCGATATCGTTAAGTCGTTTCTTTAACGCACCTTATTCCGCCGCTTACGGAATTAAACGAATGTCGGTCGTCGACCGGTCGGTTATTTATAGGCGCTATCGGTTAACGCATTTAAACCGTTATCGTACGATATACGGAAGCTTTAATTTTGCGTTATAAAACTCGAAAAAACGCCTTATTTCGGAAGGGCTTTTTAATGACCCTGGTCGTCGTTTCATCCAATTCCGATCGAGTTGCTACCGGGTCGATAGCGCAGCGGTACCGCGTCGTTTCCTTTTTTTACCAAAGGCTTACCAAAATACGGCAGATTGCGGTTGCTTAAGCTATTAAGTACAGCAATTACGAACAAACCTGCGGTCGCAATAGGATTCGAACTTATCCAGCGGCGCTTCGTCGATTTACGCTATGCCAGGCTCTTAACCATTAAGCCATGCGGCCTAATATAACGGAATATTTATATCTTATAACATTTATCGGTTTTATTTTATATATATTAAAGTATATAACTTATAAGAAATAAGTTATAAAAGTAATTTGCTTTTTATTTATTTATCGCTATGCCTTTATTTATAAGCATATTTTATAAGTTATATCTTTTGGTATCGGAAATATAAGCCTTTAAATAATATATGCCTTTTATATGCATTCGTAACTGGCATGCATAAATCTTTTATGTATTTAATGAAAATCAACCGTTATAAAGAATATTATTTATATAAGTAAGGAATTAAAAACGAAAACAATTAAAATAACCTTAACGTTATATATTTATTATATATTAATAAATTTATTACCGGTTTTTTTATTAATTAAACGGTTTCCGTATTTATTAAAGATAATGCCGTTATTTCGGAAAATTTCCGAATTTATTAAGTTACAAAGCGCGGTCGGAAAATATCGGACATTATTATAAATCATTTTAATAATATTCCTTATATTAATATAAACCTAATAACTTATAATGCTTATATTAATGCATTTAGCATTGCCGCTATTTAACGATGTTATTAATTCGGATTTATCGAGCGATTCGTATAATATAAACCATTTAAGGTCGTTAAAAATGTATTTATTAGTTCCTGAATCGTTTATAAGTATATTTCGGATAAGTTATAATATTATGGCACTTAAATCCGTTTTTATATTTAATATTTCCTTTAACGGTATATTCGGGAAAAGGGTAATTCCGGCTGCTATTCGATTTTTTATTTATTTCTGCCGGCATTCGGAATAAAGCATTTAGCATTTTTCCGAACCATTCGAATGGTATCCGTTATAACCTAAATAATAAGGGTAATACTTTATTTCTTTATACGTAAGGCATAACTTATTTTGCCTTTATCGATATTTACGAATAAATTGAAAGCTTTTTAGGGTAATATTATTATTACTTATTATTCCCATAGCTTTATCCGTTACGATTAAAAATATAAGCTTAATATTAATAAATTCGGAAGCCGCCAATCGGTAAACTTCCTTTTGGAATTCCTTTCATTTTAATTCGTTATAAAGGACTTTTTATTCGATTATGCGATGCTATTCGGAATATTAGCTTTTAATTTTTAACATTAAAAGGAATAATTAAAAGTTTTCGAATTGCTTTATTTCGAATTGTTTTAACTTTTTCGTTTGTTATACGAATAAAACGTTAAAGTTTTTTAAGATTGTACTAGCCTTTAAGGTTATATTTATTCATTAAATAGCTAAGGCGCATTTATTAAATTCCGAAGCCGTTAATATTAATTTATAGATAAATGTAAAAATTTCGAACGAATTTTTTATTTTTTTTCGATCGTAGCCTGTATTTTTTAATTTCGGCATTACCTGCCGTATAAAAAACGTTAGCAAAGTACGCGCGTAAATGCGTTGTTTTTTTTAAAGGAAAACCGCCGGAAAGATATCTTTATTTTCCGATTTAAGGACATTCGTATAATAAAAGTATTTAAAGCCGCAGTATTCGGCATTATCCAAAACGGATTTTTTTTAATCCCAAAAGTTTTTCTTATCTTTAAAGGAAGGCATTTTCGGAAAGATAATAATAAGATTATTATTTATCGTAAAACCCAGCAATAATTAAAAAACGGCAAAGCTTTCGTTAATAGCAATTAAAATAAAATTCGACCTAATAAAAAACCAAAATGCGGCGAAGCTTTTATTAATAAGCAATTAAAATAATAATCGGCCCGGCAAAAACCGGAAAACGGTAATATTTTATTATAACAAAACATTAAACGGCAGAAGGTTTATATTTTTTAAGCCAATTCTTTTAACCTTTAATATTAACTTTTTTTAATTAACCTTTTTATTTACTTTTTGGCATTAACTATTACGCGATAATAATTTATTTCGACGCGATAAAAAATATCGAATAAGCTTCGATATTTATTTAAAAAGAAAAAAGCTAAATTTATTGGTTTTATATTATGCGGCTTTATTTATTCGCAAATAATAAAAGCGGCTTATAAGAATTATTATCAATAATTTATTACCTTTTAAGTTTATAAAGGAAACTTATAAATAAAGTATATTTTAATATGGATTAATTAATTTATTAAATTATAAGGATTTTAAAAATAAGTATTTAATTAATACTGCTTAATCGAGAATATTTTCCTTAATATGGGTTATACATAACTAATGCGATTTTGCTGCAAAATTTGCTTTATTAAATGATATTTTAATTAATACGAATATTCGTACCTGGATATATGCAATGCCCGAATTTCAAATTATAAAACTCGTTTAAATCTAACGAAAATATAATATATCGATTCGTATTCTCGTAAAGAATCCGTATATAAGATCAAATAATCGAATACTTAATTATTCGTATTATCTTTCGATTATAATCGACTTAAAAAACGATAACTTCGTTTTTAAGAATTATAAACGTATTCGTATTTAATGCAATAACTTCGCCTTTTAAAAGAATATAATTGCTTTTTAATAAATCGGATTAATAAAAAAAGATTTAAATCGTTACAATTAAACAAAAACATATAAAGGGCTTATAATTTATTACAAATATAAAGTAGAAAGCAACTGCAAGAAAGAAATTAATGATGTAGATTTAAAGGAATCTAAGCAAATGGAGTGCTAAAAGGCGATTACTTAGGTGTGGGTAATGCCATTAGGGCATTAACCACGTAACAGATGGTATTGATATAGGAGTTGTAACTTATTCCCCCGATGGAGACTGTCGTAGAAAGCTATCATTCGAAGGACGAGAAGTAGCCATGGTAGATGAGAACGATACCTCGGCTACGGTACTTGGAGGAGATGAAGCCATAGCCTGCGTGATGAAGTTGCGTATGGCGGCCTCACGTGCTGCCTTGACGTCAAGACACAGTCGCTTTCCACAGCCCTTTTCACTTTCAGTTTACTATGTAAGAGAAGGGGTTATTGGGAAACTTACGCATCTCCAGAAAATACGAACCTTTCCATCTGGGGTAGAACTCCGGAAGATGTCAGATAACCAATTTCCGAATAGAACGATGGATTGAGGAGATAAGCAATCTCGGAATGCAACGATGGATTTAGCTAGCCCCTGGCGTTTGAATGGTAGGTTGCTTCTAAGCGACGCTGATACCGGAACCTCATATTGTAACTCGTGGCCCAATTCGGATCGGCTTTGAGCAACATCGTCTACCCAATCCTCAACAAGCTCAGAATTGTGGTCGTGTGCGTAGAAAAATGCCTCAACATCATCCGAGTAGTATACTTGTTCGTCCGCCAAATCCGGCTTTGCAGGGACTTTCAACCATATCCCCAATCGTTCTTGAAGTTTGACTAGAGCCTCTGAGGACTTGACGAACGAGATGAGTGAATCAATCTCATCAAACTCATTCTGTTCGTTATTTTCATCTGCTGGGGGGGACGGCCAATCTTCTTCTGGCTCTGATGCATCATCTGACTTTGACCGTGAGTATTCAGCTACGCTTTTTGTGTCTATCTTGATAGAGGAAGCGTTGGCAATTCCTTCTGCTAGTTTGTCCGCTTTGGCCCGCACAAATCTCGCTGTACTCTTCCCCTTTGGATCAATAGCTTCTTCGGTCAGGTTCTCTCCAAAACTAAACACGAGCCGCGAGAGCTTCCTTCGGAGCTTTTCGGTTTTGAGATGGTGCGAGGCTATAGAAAGTAGCCTGTTTAGCTCAGCATCACTTAAGAGTACGCTGATCAGTACATTCAAATCATTCGGTACAATGCTAGATATAGACGTCGCAGTGGTGTTGGTTATGATGGATTCTTTTGACGAGACCGACGATGGTTCGCTTCGTTCTGGGTCTGCGTCTGAGTCATACCCTGTTTTGTCTCTGACATTGAGTGCATCCGTGTCAACGATTCTACGCTGTGAAGCTTCAAAGGCCTCTTGTTCACAGAGCATTGAAAGATTTATGTTTGGTCGAGGCTCGCGTCGGAAATAAGCAGTCAGGTTGATCCGCTCGAACTGTTTACGCTTGTGCCTTGGAATGCGACGGAACTTCATCCTTTCGTCTATCTGGGAAACGAGTGGAAGTATCGCTCTGAGTTGATGATCGAGTTGAGCGAGTACCCACTGATAGTGAATAGAATTCGGGTGATCTTCGTGGGCAGTAAGCTCGAACCTTGCTTTATTCACCTGTTCTTGAAGAGCATAATTTAATCCTACTCTCTTTTTGGATACGTTCCATGATGTACGATCCAGCATCTGGACTTCTTGGGCGATCTGCTCTTGAGACAAAGTATTGAGTCGTGTCCGTACGCACGTGGCCCAGGAAGATGTATTAACCATTCCTTTCTTCGGATTAGATGGATCGTTAGGTAACCTCTCGAATCGGAACGCAACATATTGCGTGAGTTGCTTCCGTAACTCAACAGAAGACGGATCTTCGAGAGCGGGAATTGGGAAGTTGGATTTGTGCAACCGGAACCCCGATGAAGAGTCGTCAGTGACTTGGTACGACGGAGCGAACTCCTGAGCTGCCATGGTTGACAAGATGATTACTGTAACTTGACAGCCAGATCATTCGTGAAAAGGAAGTTTATTAATGGTGTTGTAAATGTTACGAGGTAATCGTGTACTGGAGTTTGATTAGACCATGAGACTTTTCACGAGGACCAAGGTCGTTGTATCATCCATACAGTATTGAATCTCAATATACCTTGGAGTGCTTCAACGGTACAACGACAAGTGGCATCTGTTTCGGGGTAAATTCAGAGATATACCGTTTGAGCTGATCGATAGGAGCATATGGCATATAGCAGAAGTGATAACTGTCCGACTAGATACGAGCGCTCTAAGCTAGAGCTGGAAGAGCGGTTTACATACAGGAAATACGGCAGGGATCTCCGGGCTGATATCACATCATTGAGGGGGCTTGATATAGCCCCTAACTCCGAAAGATATCCGTAAGCTGCAACAAGGAGGGACGCTCATTCCTCCAGTATCATGATGCTATTATACGATTGGTAAGCATATTCGGTGAGCGTACGCCCTGATCGCAAGAATGGCGAGACTGATTGGTTCGACAACCCTCCATGCATATATCTTGGCTTGACTAGGTAGGTACCTAAGTTAACTTGGGCATATCTGCATCAATTATCACTTCTTATAATCTGACAGTTTTACCAGTCCATGTTAGCCCACATGTGTCGTGGGACTTAATGTTCGAACCCGATACCTAGGTAGCCATTCAGATCCCTGAAATCTCCTCGCAGACATCCGATTCCGTCCTGCTTCACCTCATCCACCAGGTCCTTGATTTTCGGAGCGATATTCTTGGCATTGAACCCAAAGTACTCGTACGCTGCAGCGCCAGGGACACTCTTGCCGAATCGACGCATGGAGAACGACGCATCGGCGTACCTCTCCCATCCATTGACCGCATATGCCTCAATCACCACCGCCACCTTTCCTGACCGCGGCTTGAGGACGGATTGCTTGTATTCTTTCGATTGCTGCTCGAAGAGACGCATGCATGGGAAGGAGACTACCCGGGCCTGGATACCATACTCCTTCTCCAGGTGCTCCTTGGTCTGCATCGTGAACACCATCTCCGAGCCTACGCCGATCAGGGTAACGTCGAACTTGTCATTCTCGACAAAGACGTAGGCACCCCTCGCCACGCCGTCTCGCGACGAGTATTGCGGATACTGTGTCAGGTTCTGCCGAGATAGCGATATGACGGTGGGCGTCTCGGTGGCGTTGATAGCGCTAATGAAGGCGCCTGCTACCTCCTCCGAGTCGCACGGCCGGATGTAAAGCACATTCGGCATGGACCGGTAGAGAGCCGCCAGCGCGATCGGTTGATGCGTGGGGCCATCTTCACCGGTTCCGATGCTGTCGTGCGTGGCAACGTGGATTTGCTGCAGGCCTTGCAGGGCGGCCATTCGAACTCCAGGGGCGGCATATAGGTAGAACATGAAGAATGAACTAGTGACTGGTAGGAATGTGCCTCTGTTGAAAGCAGATATACCGTTGGAGATGGAGCACATGGCATGTTCTCTTATGCCATAGTGGATATATCGACCCGAGTAATCGCCATTCAGGTTGCAAGTAGTGCGCAGGTCGGGCTATGCAAATGACTATAGTCAGTAGGTTTGCCCCTGAAGAGAGAGAAAATGGAAGGAAGTCTGAACCGGAACTTACGGATTGAAAGTCAACCTTGTTCCCATAGGCGACGTTGCACGATGGCGTCAAATCTGCTGTACCGGCTAGGAAGTTCGTCAAATTCTCGCAAAGAGGGTTGATAACCAGTCCAGCCGACTTCCTGGAAGCTGTTGGTGTCGTTGGCAACGCCTCCTTCGCTGGGATGTACTTCGTCCAATCGCCTGGCATCTTCCCTTCGACACGGAGTTTGAATTCAGCTGCAAGATCAGGGAATGCCTTGGTGTATTCCTTTACGGTAGCATCCCATTCCTCGACGAGCTTGTCACCACGCTCGGCTATGTCGGAGAAGAAGTCATACACTTCTTGGGGAATATGAAAGTGCTTCTCTGGGTCCAGGCCGAACGATCTCTTGATGTTCGCGACGTCATCAGCCCCTAGTGCCGCCCCGTGGGTTTTGGCATCCCCTGCCTTTAGGGAGCCAAACCCAATGATGGTACGGATATTGATGAAAGTTGGTCTGTCGCTCGTGCGGGCTCCAAGAAGAGCCTGTACGATAGCGCTCACATTTGAGTTGCCATCCAGAATATCGACCACTCTGAAGCCCGTGGCTTTCATTTTCTCGTTTATATCTTCGCTGTTCGCCACATCGGCCGTGCCGTCACATGTAACGGAATTGTTATCATAGATGACACAGAGGTTGTTCAGCTTCCAGTGGCCGGCCAACGAGACAGCCTCGAGCCCGACTCCTTCTTGGAGGCAGGCATCGCCAATCATCACGTACGTCATGTTGTTGACGACTTCGAATCCGTCTCGGTTATAAATCGCAGCGAGGTTTTTGGTCGCCATTGCCATACCAACTGCATTCGCTATGCCCTGTCCAAGGGGCCCGGTAGTGGCTTCGATCCCTTCATTCTCGATCTCGGGATGCCCGGGGCAAATTGAGTCATACCTGGATGAATGGTAACTCTTGAGTTGCTCGGTTGTCATACTCTTGATACCGATGAGATGCATGAAGAGATACTGCCATAGACATGCATGTCCTAAACCAGGTTATTAACATCCTTGCTACAGGAGACAAGTTCAGGGGTTAGAGGGTTAGAGCCACCAACCGTTCGACAGCACGAATCGATCTCGATTGAAGTAGTCACAATCTCGCGGTGAATATTTCATGGCATATTTGTACAGAGCAACACCAATTGCCGCCATGCCCATAGCCGACCCAGGATGGCCGCCTTTGAATTGTTCACACAAATCTGCAATGTACGCGCGGAACACGCCGAGTACTAGATCATGCTTGTCTGCACCATCAAGCTGGAGGCCTGTAACACCAGTTATGCCTCCAACCGACTTAGATACCAGCTTTACTTGACCGCCATTGGCAGTATTAGTCAAGGGCTCGAGTGAGGGAGTCATTGTTTCTTTCTTCGGCCAGAAGGACTAAGTGACACGGTGAAGAGAAGATTCGATACAGTAATGGGTCACTAGTAGAATAGGGTAGTCAGTCGGTCAATACGTTCTTTACTCGAAAGTCCTGTATTAATGGCCTCATCTATCCGTATCGCTGAATTCAGGGGACGGTCCGTAGCACACCACTTCCTAAACTCACTAAAAGGGGCAATCCGGGAAGCTTCAGCTGAGATTGAAGGAAAGGTCAACACAAACGAGTATATAATCTATGAGTATTATGAGATCTAGACCATCGCTGTGCCGCTTGAAAAATGTAACATCTCCCACATCGAGAAGAATTCAACAGCCGTTCTCTTTCCCCGAGACCCCGCATTTCGGGATGTGGATGAGCGGAGAAGCTTTACGGAGATGGGACAAAAGCAAGCGAGGGTCCCCAGTTACTCCACAAGATCTCCAAGTCATATCGGGTGGATCAGCATTCCCTCGTAACGAGGTTTAGTTTTACTCAACGTAGCTGGGGGGAGGCTTAGAGCAAGGCCAAGATATCATAGGGCAAATAACAGGTTCAGAGGACCAGAGTTGACTGAATGGGGTCACTATAAAGGGATTGATTTCCAACCTGAGTCCTCGAAGGACATTGGCTTTTCATCACACTTCGGTAATCCCCTTTTCCGCTCTATACTATTCTTCCATGTTCAATACGTCTAAAGGGGTATTGCTTCTAAGCTGATTATATCTCTATATTCCTATCGTTCAATATTAAGACAGAGCTAGGACGACCCGGGAACTGTCACCCTAGTGAGAAGGGTGACTATTACTAACGCTAGTGGGTTACATGCAGGACGTGGTTGGATTTCGATATCCGTCGAGATCATGTCTCGACACGAGAAGGCCGAAAATCATTACCCTAAACCCATACTAATGCTATTATACATAATGATGGCCCAGGTATACGAATGCAATGCCAATTTGTCGCGATATAGGGGCTACATAGAAAAGCTTGGATTACATAATCAGGTAATCTGCACTTAATGGCTTGGCATACTGTATATAAAGAGCTCTTTCGTTCCTTAAACTAAAAATCGCTTCTTTTCTTTTATATAACTAAATCTATATCCGAATTCTTCCTTACTTGTAATTTTCTAAATGCAATAATTATAAGCCCGATATTTTAAGCTAATCGCGAAAATTAAATAACCATTTAAAGATTTATTTCTTATATTTTAATAACGCTTATTTAATTATTTTTTCCCTGCTTTATATTCGCTTTTTTTTATATATATTTTAAGCTCGCTTAAAATAATTTCTATTCTTATAAATAAAAAAGATCCCATCGAAATTAATGCCTTTATGTCCGATTAAAAGATTTACCTTAAATAATTCGTTTTTTTGCAATTTTACGCTAACGCTTGTAACATTTAGAAATACGTTAATCCAAACGGCCCAAACGTTTCCGATTTTTCTATTAAAAACGAAAAGCTCGAAACTTTCTTTGCCTTTAAAAAGCGCAAAACTTAAAAAATACAAAAGCTTATCGATTTTTGATTATACGCTTGGAATTATTTAAATAACGATGCAAAAAATAAAACCCCAAAATCCACTTTAAAAAATGCCCTTTTTAAAAATAACGAATTTAAGGAAATTTACGACACTAATATTAAACAAAATACCCTCGACCGAACGTATCGATTCGAACGTAACGCTTTCTTTATTGCGATTAATAACTGGATTACCAAAACTATAAATAAAGATATACTTAAGTTATGCATACTTCGGATCCTTTTAAAAAAGCAGCCTAATACCGTTTAAACGTTCGTTAAGTAATTAAAAAAAAAATATGCCCTATTTAAAGCCATAATTTAATTAATCGTTAAAAAGCGATATCGAATTATATTTATACGTATAAATAATCGCCAAATAAAGTCCGAAAAGTAATTTAAGAACTAACAATTCGCCTATATCGAAACTAACGCATATAAATTCTTTAAGATCCAAAATATGCTCGCCATAAAGGATTTCTTAATTGCAATAAAAAAACGCTTTATAATTACTTGGGCTTAACGGAAATACGATAACCTAATTATTAATAACAAAAAGGATTTATTTATTTTTACGCTTAAATAATACGTTAATTTTTTTTTTGCCTTATTCGAAAATTAAATCTTTAACCCTATACGGAAAAGGATCGGCCAATTTATAACCTTAAAAAATAATACTTCTAACAAAACTGAAGGATTTTCTAAGCAAAAAACCGACGTTATTTCGATTTGCCCCTATAAGCCCGATAAAGCTTAAGCAAAATCAGGATCAGCTAAAAGGTATTACTGGCTTATAAAAAAGTGCATATTCCTTAATTACGTTATAATTGGTATTTACGTTAATCGCTATCATAAAAAAAAAACGAAAAACTAAAAGGTATTAAAAATCGTTATAAACTTCCTTAATAGGAAAGTTTACGCAAAAAGGTAGAAAGTTCCGAATGGAATTTCTTTTTTAGGCCTAATAGCTTTAAAACGTAAGCGAAAGAATTATTAAGTAGCCTCCAAAAAAATATAATCGTTACTTTATTAAACCTTACGTTTTTTATTAATTCCTATAAACATTTCTTTATAATTAAGCAAAAACGTTATTCTTTAATAAATAGCACTTTCCTAAATAATTATAATGCCATATATTTAATTAATAACAAAAAATTAATCGTTCCAAATAGCTTTAAGCCCTTTAAAAATGAAGCAATAATTAAAGCTAGTATTAATATAATTTCGATTTTTAATATAAGCATTCGGATACTTTTTAAGGTATTAAATAATCCGAAAAATAAAAGAACCGTAAATCTAGTTTTAAAGAATATGGCAATCGTTAAAGGGTTTTATATTAATATTATCTTAAAGGCTTGTTTTATAAAAAAGTTTCCGATTTGGTATAATGGTTTGAATTGTTTTTTTAAATAAAGAAAAAAAAAAGCCCGGATTTTTATTAGCCTAATTTAAGCGTATTTATAATTTAGTTTTCCTTAAATATAAGTTTTTTTTTTCCTATATAAACATTTCAAACGAGATATTAATAAGCCTTAACGGCATAATAATTTCCTTAACGATCGATAAAAAGAAAAAAACATTGCAAAAGCCTTTAATGGCTTATTTGCATATTCGAACGGATTCGAAAGCTTTATGGCACATACAATCTGGACATTTAGATGCCCGTATTTTTAAAGCGTTCGTTAAAAACGCAAGAAATATGGAAATTAATAAAACAAAAACTATCGACTATAAATATTATGCGCAAATAAAGACCAAACGTATAATTATTCGCATTCTATTTAAAAATCGATTTTATAAATCGTTTTACCGTATTTCGTAAAATTGGTTTAAATTTCTTAAGAATTACGATGGCTTTATTAATTTCATAATAATTAAAAACGAATATAATATTACGCTTTAAATTTTTCTTACGAAGAACCGGCAACTGCAAATCGCCTTAAAAATTTAAAAGAATTTTAAAAGCTAAATACGACGCCGTTTTAAGTTTGCGATTTATATTATTCGTTAAAACAATAATACAAAGACGATTACATTTAAGGGCTTTTCGGAATTCGAAAAATGGATACAAAAAGAAAATATTAAAAGCGAATTTATGCTATTATATACCAAAAAGCCCAATAAAAAAATAAAACGAATTAAGAATATATTATTTAAACGCACGATTATAATAATAAATTCTTTAAACCTATCTTAAAAACTTTGGCCTAAAGTTATATATATAATTACATGGTTATATAATATAAGTCCGAATAACGCTTATTAGTTGCATTTTCTTTTAAAGGTTTTCGATTAGTAATTCCGTAAATACTTTCGCTAATATAGCCCAGAAATTACGAAATCCCTTATAGCCGATTTCCGTTTTAATTGGGGCTTTATATTTGCTTATAGTTACAAAACGTATCTTTTAAATAAAATCAAACAAACTTATTAAAATAAACGAACATATAAAGTCCAACCAAAAGCTTATATCGGATATTTAATAAGTTACGTTATAACAAATCTTTAAAAGATTTAAATATTAAAGCTGGACCAAGTTATTATTACGCGCAATATTACCTTTAACGAAAGGATCTTTTATATACCGAAAAAAAAAAAAGCAAAGGCGCTTTCGAAAGGTATTATTTAAGAGATTATCGATGCTTTTTATTAGCTTATAAAGGTAAATTCTTATGAAACTATATTAAAAGCTTTCGACATATAAAACCAATTAGGCGAAAAAGCTCCAGAGTTATAGCTAAGAAATAAGCCTTTTTTTAAAGAAAAAACACTAAATGGCCAATCGGTAAATCAAAATTCGAAAATAAAAGAGCTCTTTTAAAATACAGCTCGTAAAAAACTTCTAATCCCTTTTTCGAAGCCACCTATTAATAGCTACGAAACTAAAAAATCGGCCGAAAATTTAACTATTGCTTATAACGACGTATCCGAAAACATTTCATATACGGAAAATATAAACGTTAAAAATTAACCTATAAATATAACAAATAATTTCGATAAAAAGCCGTTAATTACGGATCCATTTTACTTAAATACTGCTTAAATAAATAAAGGCGATATTAATACTTAAAATAAAAATTCCGGCAAAATATAAAACTTTCGTTACATTATATCCGAAAAAAAAGATATAAAAAGTATCATTATCGTAAAAAAAAACGAATCGATAGTCCTTATACGATCGAACGCTATTCGAAATAAAAGACGCGCAGCCAAAACGAACATTTCCAATACCAAATAAATACGCAAATCTTTTTAACTAACGAAAAAAAACGTACGTTTAAATCCTAATAATAATTCGGGAACTTTTGGCTCGAAAATAAATGCTTTATTAAAAGTATTTATTATAACACAATCGAAAGATTTTTTACCTAAAAAATAAAAAAAAATAAACTAATACGAATTACGAATCTTCATATTTTCGTTCGAAAATATTATTCAGCATTTAAATGGAACTTATAAAACCCTTTATTTCGTAATTGCTGCGGCGATTAATTAGAAATATGCGTCCAAAATAAACGCTATACCTAATATATCCAAAATATATAAAAACCAATTTATTAAGCCATTACTTAAAAATTAAAGAAAACTTAATAATTACCTTTTAAATGTTTTATTTAAAAAAAATGCTTATTTCGAAATACGTATATTAATTAAAAAAAAAATATAAAAATACCAAAAAAAAAATTAACGTTAAAATAAGCCCATATCCTTAAAATGGATATTTACTTATAAATTTAACGAAAACGAATTCCTTATTCGAACGAAATTACGACTTTACGTACGCGAAGATCTTTAACGAAAAAAAACCATCGAAAGCATTTACGTTGCTATTTTAACATTTCGTACGTTTAAAACGGCGATAGCTATTGCAGCTAAATTCGACTTAAAGATTCGACAATTTAACGTCGTTATTGCTTTTTTTAATGCAAAAAAAAAAAACGAAATACCAATAACGTACGAACTTCTTAAAAGATTTAAATAGCCCGAAATAATAATCGAATTTAAACGAATTCTATATGGATTAAGGAACTTTCTTATGCTTTGGTATAAGGAATTTTTTGCTACCCTTAAAACGTTAGGATTTATTCCGTTTACCGAAAACCCGTACTTATTTATTAACGAAAACGGAACGATTTTAATAGTTTTTTTCGTAAACGATATTTTTCTATTTCATTATAAAGATAATTAAAACGTAACTAACGATTTCGCTAAAAAGCTATATAATATTTACGAAATAAAAAACCAAAATCCAATAACCTAATTTTTAGAAATCCGAATAAATAAAAACCACAAAACGAAATAAATTTATTTAATTCATAATTAATATATAAAGAAAATCGCTATATGCTTTAAACTTAATAATAATATTAATCCTTCTTTTATTCCTATAAGAATCGAGCTTTTTATTAAATATAAAGAAAGCGCTATTAAGAAACAAATAAAAGTATATCAAAAACGTATTAATTCGATTTTATATATAACGATAATAATTAAACCAAATATAGCTTACGTTGTTTTTATGTTTTTAAAGTTCTTTATAAATCCAAAACCAAAGCATTTAATAATAACAAATCGAATAATTTTTTATTTATATAATATAAGGTTTTTGGGAATTATATATAAAAGATTTAACAAAAAAGCATAAACATTATTTATAATAAGAAATGCTTTTTTTATAAATAACGAAAAAACAAAGCGCTTAATAATAGGCTATATTATAACGTTTTTTAGCGGTTCCATTATATAAAAAGCAATTCGATAAAGCACAATATCGACTTTTATAATAAAAGCTAAACTATTTGCCCTTTCGAATATAGCCAAAAAAACAATAGCCCTTTAATACTTGCTTTAAAATTTCCAATTAAATTTAAAAAAGCCTTAAAGGATCTTTTATAATAATCAATAAACGATTAAATTAATTATTAATAATTAAGCAAAAATAAATACGAAATTTCGCTATATGGATATATAAAATATATAGCTTAAATAGGAACATAAAAAGGAATTTTTCGAAATTATTTATTTTGTTACTAATTAAATGCCAGCTAACGGTTTAACCAAAGCATTAAATAAGCAAAGCTTTAAACATTTTAAGGCTTTATTTAATTTTTAAAACATACGGCATATTAAAAATTAGGATTATTAATAAAAAGCAAGAAAAATTTCATAAAGGGATTCGCCGGTTTCCATACCGAAAACCTAACTAATCCCGTAAAATACCGTATCGCAAAACGCAAAATAAGCTTTAAAAATATACCCCAAAAGGTAACAATAACAAGGGCATAATTATTTTTTTTTTAGGCGAACCTAAAAAATAACGACCGGCAAAATACCGGCTATTACATTTGGGCCGCCGAAAGGATTTCTTTCGTTTTCGTTTTCGCTTTCGTTTTCGTTTTCGTTTTCGCTTTCGCTTTTGCTTTTTTTTTTCTTTTCTTTTTCTTCGTTTTTTTTTTCTTTCTTTTTTTTTTTCTTTTCGTTCTTTTCCTTTTTCCGCTTTTCGGCGAAAGCAGCTACCGGCTTTTTATTCCAATTAACGGACCAAAAACTTAAAACGCCCTTAGTTTCGAATTAAAAAAGTAATACGCGAAAGCTACGGCGTAACGTAAAGGCGTTTTAAAAATAATTAATTAAAAAAAAAAAAAAAAAAAATAAGCATTTATTTTTCGGCAACCATTTTCGAAAATAGCTACCATTCGGCGCGCCAAATTATAAGCAGCAACGGAATTAAAGCAAAAAAATTAACTTTAAAAAATCGACATTTGGATATATAAAATAACTTACAAAACGGCGCATTTATATCCAAAAACGCAGCGCTAATAACGGCGACTTCTTTTAACGGCGTTTAAATATATCCCGTAAAAACATTCGGCTAAAGCAAACCGGATATACCCAAAACAAGAAATAATCCGAATTATACCGTTAAAAAAAAGCCGGGCCTTTAGCGCTTTGCCTTTACTTTTGCTTTTGTTTTTGCCTTTTTTGTTTTTTTTTTTTTTTTTGGAAATATAAGCGATATCCGGAATAAGCGGAAAGGTATTCGGCGGCGAACGGCGGCGAATCAAACGATAACGCGGACATAAGGTTTCGAAAGCGGCGAAAAGAAAAGCAAGCGGCGGAAACGAAACTGGACGCGGGCGACGGCAAAAAAAAAGGCGCACGGGAATATCGGACCTTCCACTTTCCGAAAAAAAAAAAGCCTCCGGAAAAAAAAGGGCACCCGCGTTTTTTAAACCGAAAAACGGCTCGTCATTAACGAAGCCAGCTTTTTCCGGCCTAAAGGACAGTTTGTCGTCGGCGGCAAAAGCGAAAACGTCGAAAAGCTGGGCCTTCAATTCGGCCTCGAATTCGATAGCGGCAACGCGAACCTTTTCGGTAATAACAGCAACGCGGGCTTATTTCTTAATAGCAACGACGGCGACGCGTTTTTAAGCGGCGGCGGCGCAGCAAGCAACGCGCTTTTAAACGGCGGCGGCAAATTCGATGGCAACGCAAACGCGGTTCTTACGGCAGGTCTTTAAATTAAGTCGTTCCATTTTATTTATTTTAAAAAATGCAATTACGGTTAATATAAAAGGCACGTTTTTATTTTAATCTTTAAATAAACCACATATCGCTTTATAAATAATGCTTAAAAAAAACCAAAAAAAAAAACAAAACAAAATAAAAAAGGCGCTTTATTTATATTTTAATATTTATAAAATAAACGTATATAATTAATAACGCATTATTCGAATAATTATTTATATAATAACGAAAGAAATTATTTATATAATAACCAAATATGCATTAATTAAATTAAGCTATTACGTATCGTAATTGCATTTTATTAATTTTACGAAATTACTTTTTATTTATTTAATAATTCGCTTTTCTTATAAATCAATATATTTATACGCAATTAATTTAAAAAATATATCGCAATATAAGGGCTATATAAAAAAGCTTGGATTATATAACTAAGTAATTTGCATTTAATAGCTTGGCATATTATATATAAAGAGCTTTTCCGCTTTTTAAATTAAAGATCGCTTCTTTTTTTCTATATAATTAAATCTGTATCCGAATTCTTCCTTATCTATGATTTTCTGAATGCGATATAGTCGAGGCGAGGTCTTAAGTGTATTTATCCGAATTGCTGTTTAATACCGGTATATTATAAACAAGACATTAGTAAAAGGTGATCTATAATTAAACAGTACTCCTATAACCTATTAATCTTCGTGACCTTTGTAATCATAGCATAGACGCTAATATCCGCATTACTTCATCTGCCTGTTCCATGATTGCCACCAATAGCAACGAGACATTTTAAGTGTCATAACCAGTTATTTCACAGGCTTGTAACATACAACACTTTGCACGCTATGGACAATACCACCGATGCCGCGGCAGCGGAAACACAACCCGTCCCGGGAGCTCAACAGCCCACGATTTTAGACACAACGCCTGGTCCTGACCATGACTGGCGGGTCGGCCTGAAGAACAAAGTCGTCGCGATCACGGGAGCGAACCGAGGCATTGGGCTCGGCATTTCCCATGTCTGCCTAGCCAACGACGCCGCGGTTGTCTATTCCCTCGACCTCTTCGAGCCGGGCGACGAGTTCGCCGCTCTTCAGGAGGCCAATCCCAAGCGCCTGAAGTACCTGAACTGCGACGTGACATCGGAGGACTCGACCGCGGCAGCAATCGACGCGATCATCGCCGCCGAGGGCGCCATCCACGGCCTGGTGGCCAACGCGGGGATGACCAAGCACCAGCCGGCGCTGGACTTCTCGCGCGCGCAGGTGGAGCAGCTGTTCAACCTCAACGTGTTCGGGGCGTACTTCTGCGCGACGACGGTGGCGCGGCGGTTCGTCGAGCTGGGCGTGCGGGGCTCGATCGTCTTCACGGCCTCGATGACGGCGTACCGGCCCAACCGCGCGGCACCGTCCGCGCCGTACGGGGCCACCAAGGCCGCCGTCCGCAACATGACCCACACGCTCGCCATGGAGTGGGCCAAGCACGGCATCCGGGTCAACTCGGTCTCGCCGGGCTTCGTGCGGACCGCCATGACGTACTACGTCGACCAGTCGCCGGACTGGGGCCTGAAGATGCAATACTACGGCGGCATGCCGCGGCTGGCGGACCCGAAGGAGCTAGGAGGCGCATACGTCTACCTCCTGTCCGACTGTGCTTCGTATACGACTGGTATTGATATTCCTGTGGCAGGGGTAGTGGGAGCGTGGTGATAGACTTGGTTGAAGCTGAATTGAACTATACGTTACTAAAATTCTAAGATTGAGTACATATATATGGTATGTTCGCAATGACATAGGTGGATTGAGCATAGGATTATCTTGTCCATCTTGCAGAGTCACGTGAGATACCCCTTTAAAAGGGGCGAGCCCCCTAAGTACAACAACTCAAAACGCCAAACCCCTAAACATCATTAGCGATGAATGCAACAGCACCAGACCTCGTTCCACCCTTAATCAAACCTCTCTTTCATTTGCACTGAGCGTAGATTCCGGTTAGTTCATGCGCAACAGGTACTAGATCAATGTTGAACATATGCGCAATCCGTAGGGTGAAGAGGTGGACCATGTTCGTTGATGGGAACGCAGTCTTACCTATTCTGAGTTACTGCCTATATCCTGTAGAATCTGACGCCATCATGACTCTACGTACTACTAGGAAGCTCATCACATTTGGTGGCGTGTCTTGATCCGCAGTCGTGCTAGGGTGGGCGGGGGAGGGGCATCTCCGATAGAGTTGGTAGCAGTGGGTGCGGATCTGATATCCAAGCCTGCTTCTTCTCTCCCACGTACTTCGCATGCTATTACCTCGTACTAAAATTGTTATTCATGGTTTTGCCACGAAGATGACGGAACCTTTCGTCGCCGTGGGATTTTAGGCCCAATAGTAACTATGACACGCTCGCCCAGACCTCCCACAATGCTCGCATCGCGGTCGCTGCTCGCTGTGTCCGATGCGTCTGCTCGCTTTATCCGATGCGTCTAGCCACATGTGATACTGAGATACTCTGTTAGGCTTTGGTGGTAATTGTTCGAAGGGGGACATGCGTCTCGAAATGACTTGCTATCCAGTGGGTGTCTGTAAGCCCCATGCTCTCAACCGACGTGGCTTAGGTGAGGATTGATGCATCGAGCGTTCATTCCGATACACACACTTATGGCAGAACACCACATGGTCGAGAGATGTGTTTTCCTACTCGGCGCGAGGGAAACTCTGTGCTATACCCCACGGGGATGATAGTACCGGTCGGGGTTGTTCTCCAATCCACCCCTGACCAACCTCAGGTATAAGGAGATAAATATGGAGATCGGTGATCGATCAGATTAGGACATGGATATCATCGATCCAATATTCTGGTAAATAAAAGTCATAATTTGATGTTGACTATTTCTCCGATTCTTCCCAGGTAGGTTCCAGGCATCGTCCTTTATTACCCACTGTCACCGACTTCGCAGCGTTCTGCATTGTTTGCTTCCACCTCAACCTTCCCTCTATCACCAAGTTCAGCTAATACTATGGTCACCCTCAAGGGTAAGGCATCGACTGATCTCAAGGTGGCACATGAGAGAGACCGGGAGCCAGAACATCTCGAAGACAGCGATGACAACTTTACATGGTCCCCACAGGAGGAAAAGAAGCTTATTCGAAAGATCGATCTATTCCTCCTACCGACTATATGGATTATGTATCTTCTTTCGTACATAGATCGGATAAAGTTAGTTTGCCTGAGTTCATTGACCTTTAGTTAACCCATTCAACGAGACCTGACCCTGATCACAGTGTAGGCAATGCTAAGATTGCGGGAATGAGCGACGACGTCGGTCTGGATTCGGCCCAATATAGTGTCATCCTTGTCGTCTTTTTTGGTAGGGTTTCGCCATTCACTCCCCTATTTCATATGAAGCTCCTTAGATACAATGAACACCAGGTCTAACAGGAGTAAGTGGGATACGTTATATTCGAACCGCTGTCGAATATGATTCTCGTCCGATCACGCCCATCAATTTACCTTCCGATCCTCATGACGTGCTGGGTAAGCTCTGAATAATTCACGAGACTTGATCCAGTCTCACGTCCTTTCAATCCTCTTCTTTCACGGAGAACTTAAGCAGGCCGATACTCGAACCCTATAGTATCAAAGGCATGCCTGTACCTCACAGGCAAGAATGCAGGTTCACTGACGACAACCTCCACAGGGCATTTTGACCTGCCTCATGTCGATTGCCCAAACATATCACCACCTCATCGTATTACGAACTTTTGTCGGCGTACCCGAGTCCGGGTTTGCACCGGGTATCCTCCTCATTATCTCGTCTTGGTATAAGCCCAACGAACAGTCAAGGCGATTTGCTGTCTACATGTCAGCCGCTATATTATCAGGCGCTTTTGGTGGTTTGATTGGAGGGGGTATCACGGACGGACTTGAGGGATCACATGGGATCAGGGGATGGAGGTAAGAGCATAACTTCCATTCGATGCCCCCGTCCGTATCTAATACTTGCGACTACATCAGATGGCTATTCATTGTAGAGGGAGCCACTACAGCTGGCTGGGCTTTGATCTCAATGTTCATCTTACTCGACTTCCCCGCGAATTCAAATCGTCTCACAGAGCGCGAACGAAAGATCGCAATCTTCCGGCTCCGTGATAGTAATGTCACTACTCGGGCGGAAGATAACGCCCCGATCGGAAAGAGACGGTCATTCATGCTTGCTCTCGGTAACTGGAGAACATGGGGTTTCATCCTTGGTTACATGGTAATTACTCACCCTGCGATATCATACTTGACCCAGCTAACGGTAGTAGGTTATCGTTGGTTCCTCAACATTGAGCTACTTCTATCCAACCTTGGTCAATGGTTTGGGATATACAAGTACCGTCCAGGCACAGTACATGACTGTAAGCTTGTATCTAGTCCTCCGTTTTCATAGAGACCTTCTAACCAATCATTTCAAGGTTCCTATCTACGCCGTAGCATTCTTCTGCACCGCTATCAGTGGCTGGGTGCTAGACAAAGTCCCCCAATTCCGTGGACTGGCAATTGCCGGCTGGCTAGCGATCTCAATGATCACTTCTATCTGCGTCTGCACCATATACGACTACACGGCTAGATACGTATTGCTTGTCATAATGGCTGCGGGACTATGGGCATCCAATGCTTTGTCACTCGCATACGCTTCCTCGACCTTCGGCAACATGGATACCGAGGTTCGCGCCATCGCCCTGGCGCTCATGAACGCAATGGGTAATCTAGCACAAATCTACGGCGCATACCTATTCCCTTCCGATGACGCTCCCAAGTATCTGATGGGCTTTGGTGTAATATCTGGTATGCTCGGTTTCGGGGTTTGTGTTTACGTCCTCTTGTTCGTTGCGCTTCGGAAGAAATAGGGGTAAAGATCTGCGCGACTGCGTTGATCGACTGGGTTTTCGACGCCCCACAATGCTGCTTTTGGAGAACTCCAAAGGCCAGAACATTTATTATATGATAGTACATACCTTGACATAATGTCCATTTGAGCCACCTGAAGTGATGTGGTAAAACCAAAGTAGTACGTCGGTGACAGTTGGTTGAATGTCAGCCCGCATAATCTCCAACCAATCAGGCATCCCAGCACAGCCTCATATGGTGGGATAAGTTGCAGGGTGGAGGCCTATAAGACCTGCCACATGTGGAAGCAGGGGTTTCCAAGAAATTTGGATTAACCGGCAAAGTCTGCGTTGCATTTTCTGTGCCCAAACCTGCATATGACGAAACCTGGGTTTGACGAAATCTGCGTGCGGCGGAACCGGCCTGGCCCGTATATGACAAAACCTGCATTTAGCAATGGCCGCGTCCATGATGCCACTACAAGTAACAAGGCTGTGTTTGCCTTACTGTTTTGAGGGGAGGTTTCTTAGTAACTATAAATACCTTCCGGTCCGCTCAGTTAGAACGTAGCGGATAATCTACAAGAGATCAAATTCATATATGGCAAAAGACATACTGGCTCCTTTCATATCTGCTTCAATACGACCATCGACGCAAGAGTGTAGAGTGGTTTCTCCTATCCGCGCTATTATCCTTTGAGGTACCATGGCCTCTTCAACTCCCAGGATCCCTAGCCATGAATGGGAGCGCCACAAAGCCTTCATTATGGGTTTTTATCGGCCAGCCCCCGGCAATACGCTTGATGACCTAGTGAGAATAATGAGGGAGCAGCATGGGTTTATCGCTAGGTATGTGGCCCGGATTTCAAGCTTTCCTATCCTGCTTCTAACAAACACCGTCAGTGCTTCGCAGTACGAAGCTCAACTCCGTATCTGGAAGGCTCGAAAGAACCTCAAATCCCACGAATGGAAGCCTATATTCGAGGTCCTTGATTATGTCAAGTATCGAGGCTTCAGATCTAGAGTCTTGATCTCGGGACATCCCATCAGCGAAGCAAAGATCAAGAGAGCCAGGCGTCCTGCCTCCATTGTAGCCGGAGGAAATCCGGCCCCTAGAGAACTTCCCAATTGCCATATATGCCCCTGGGCCTCTGTCGAGGTCCAAGGTTCAAATGGTCAGTGGTTACCATGGCAGAACATGGACAGGAACACCTCAGCCTCCATATCTCTGGCACCAAACCCAGAAAGCCACACATTGCCTGATTCTGGCATGTTAGATTCACCCTTTGATGCGATGGTGGCCAACCTGGAAACCTTCAACACCTCTAACCTCGTTCTTGCAACCCCGGATTCAGGGCATTGTCATAATCATCCTGGTAATTATAATCACGACTTATTACTACCGA
Source organism: Diatrype stigma (assembly GCA_022225965.2). Classification (NCBI taxonomy): domain Eukaryota; kingdom Fungi; phylum Ascomycota; class Sordariomycetes; order Xylariales; family Diatrypaceae; genus Diatrype; species Diatrype stigma. The sequence continues at coordinate 61,771 of JAKJXP020000119.1, read as the reverse complement.
CTTCAACGCACCACAACAACGATGTTACTTCACGAAACACCCCCACTAGGTCTCCATCTCCAGGTTTCCCGGATGGATCAGCGTTGTTCTTCTACGATCTACTGTCCAAACAGCTGGAGAGACATCTCAAACTGGCAGGGCTTGGTGCTCTCAAGAACTTATTCAATACGCGAAATAGCCTTCTGGGTTAATATAACAAGGGCTTATAAGGCTTGGAACGTATAGAACAAATTAGCTTATAATTTTGTATGGTCTCAAGAAGCGTACTAAAAAGCTAAGATCTAGGAGACGTCGAAGGGAATTCGACGGAATATTTATATACAGCAATTTGCAAGTACGTATTAATACGTATCCTTTATTTTAATTTCCGTAGCTTCCGTTATTATAACCTTAATGGCTATATTAAGTAGGAATGTATTTTAATATTTCCTATAATAAAGGATAAAATGCATTTTAATATATCCTATAATTAATAATAACTGCAATTATTATTAATTCGAAATATTCCCGTATAATATTACTTTTTTTTTTTAAAGTTCGTTTTTAAACGATAAGGTTTAAATCGGAAATAATATAAAAAACAGAATTATCGATATTCGTAAATTAATTGGCTTATTTAAATGCTTTTAATAAAATAATAAAATAACTTGTTTAATATTTTCGTTATCGAAATGGTTATATGGTTTTTAAGTTTAATATTTTTTAGCAAAATAGTTTTTCCATTTAATTAAATATTTTACGTATTTTTAAGTTTTTAAAAAATCCATTATTTTATTTATTTAATATTCGTTTGTTTTAATTAATATAATATCCCGTAAAATCTAATTAAAATTAAGCGATATTTAATTATTAATGCGATATAATTTAATAAATAATATATAAAACGTATTATAAATTCTTTAATTTTTAAATAACGTAAATTTAATAGCGATAAAGGAAATTATTTTTTAGATTTTATATGGTTTTTATATTTTTTTATTTAGCTTTTTAATAAGGCGTTTCGTTTTAATATTTTTATTATTAAGCATAACTAATTGTTTTTTCTTTAAAAAAAATATCTTTTTCCGTTTTTTATCGGTCCAATGCTTTATTTTTTTTTGCTTTTCTTTAAATATTTTTAAGCGTTTTTATGTATTTGGATTATTTAATATACGTATATTTAATTACTTAAATTACGAAAAAAACCAAGCGATGGATTATATATTATAAAATAATAACTATAATTGGCATAAAAAGAAATTATATATATAAAGGCTAATTTAACATTATTATATGCAAATTCGGCCGTAAATAATAAATCTTCTTAATTAGATATTTCGTAATTAACAAAAGCTTTAAAATAAATTTTAAGGGTTTAATTTAATTTTTTAATTTAATTATCCGTTTATAAGTAAAAGGCTATATTTATGCGTAACTTAATTTTTATTAGCTTAAGAAAATCGCATCAAAGATATACAGTAAATCTAAAATCCCTATTCGAAATAATATCGAAAGGTATTTTATATAATTTCCAATAAAATTTCGCAAAAACTTTAATAAGGTCCGCAATAATTTTTTTTCTTATTTTGAAAAGTATAAAATAAGCCATTTTAATAAAGGGATTTATTATAATTCATATCGAATTGCATTTATTAAAAAAAAGAAAATTAATAATGAAATCCATTATAATCGTATGTTATAAATAATAATATAATTTTATAAATTATAAAGGATTATAAAATGCGTATTTAAAAACTTTATTCTGCTAATAATCGTAATAGCCGTTAATAAACTTTCGAATTAATAATTTTAGGTTTAATTATTAAAAATTCCGAATAATAAGTTTTAACATTTTATTTATATTTATATATTTTACGATTAAGATATTATATTCGGATTTCATAACCTTTTATTAAAATTCGGAAAGGACTTAAAGTTTTTTTTTGTAATATAACAATTCGTTTTTAATTTTAATGTTTTTATTTAATAATGCCATTTTTTCCATATATATAAGGTCCTTTTTAATTAAGAACTTAACTTTATTTATAAATTCGGAATGCCATTTAAGCGTCAAAACGCTATACAGTTTTTCCGAAATTAAGATAATTAAAATTAAAACTATAAACGTAAGTTTTATAAAATGCGAAAAATGTTTTTTTTATAAAACCGATATAATCGGTTAATTTTTAGCTTTCCTTTTTTTAGGCCGATACTGATTTAATTAAAAAAAAAAATCGGCCTTTTTATTTTATTTGTCGGGTCGGTAATTAATAATAAACCAATACGAAAATAATTATTAAGCCTATTTTGTTTATCGTTTATTTAATACCTTAATTATTATAAAATAAGCGAGATTTTAATAATTTAAAAAGATTTTAATACGATATTTAGTTTTTTCGAAATATTATTTCCATTTATCGAAAAAATCGATAATCGCTAGCAATTCTTTATTATAAATTTCGTAATTCATTTTTGCCGGCATAAATTTACGAAAATAAAAAGCAATTAATCGGAATTTTCTTTCATTATTTTTTTGGAATATTATTACGTCGATTGCAAAATCGAAAGCATTTGTTTCGATATAAATTCGTTTTTCGGAATCGAAATAAATTAAAATAAATGCTTAAATAAATTTATGCTTAAAATTATAAAAGGCATAATTTATTTTATTAATTTATTTTCATAATTTAGGATTTTTTTATTAGCGTTAATAATGGATTTGGCGATATTAAAAAAGTTCTTAATAAAGCGACGATAGAAATTTGCGAAATTAATAAATTATTAAGATTCTTTAAAGGTTTTAAAAAATTCTTATCAATTAATATATTTCATTTTATTCTAAGCCATAAAAATGCCTTTACGATCGATAATATAATTAAAATATTCGACTTTATATATCGCTTATTTGCATTTATACGAAATAATAACGAAATAATATTTAATTAATTTGCGTAAAACCTTTTTAATTAATTTATTATGTTATTTTTTAGTTTTAGCGTAAATAAATAAATTATCGATATATACCATTAAACCAATATCGATAAGGTTTTTGAAAATATTATTTATTATGGCTTAAAAAATAATTGATGCATTAATAAAACCGAAAAACATTACGATATATTCGAATAATTTATATTTATATCTAAATGTTATTTTTTATTCGTTGCTTTTTTTAATTTTGATTAGGTTAAAGTTTATTTTTAAATTAATTTTAATAAAACATTTAGCGATACGAAATTGGATTTGCATTTCGTTAATAAATGGAATTAAATAACAAATAGGAATAATAATAACGTTTAAACTTCGATAATCGATAACGGATTTTAAAGAATTATTAAAATCCGGTTTCGGAATAAATATAAAGAAAAAAGCATAAAAAAAGGTTAATTTTCGGATTCGGCCCATATTAAGCATGTTTTTTAGCCAGGATTTAAATACGTTAGATTTTTTTTTGCTGATTATATAAAAAGGTTTTTATAAGAATGTTTTTTTTATAAGTTAATGGCGTAATCTTATAGCTTATAATTAAGGAATTTCTGGCTTGCTTTTTTCGTTATAATGGATATAAATTTTTTAAATTTTTCGGGTATTCTTTTTAATGGATTTGGTTTTTTGTTATTTAATAAATTAACAATTTAATTAATAACGACATAATTATTATAATTCTTATAACAGAACTTAAAAAAACGTAATCTTATTGGATTTATCGAAAAAATTAATAGGCTAATGCATTTTTAATTATTAATAAGGCAAGATAATATTATATTCGTTATTTATGCTGCTTAATTTAAAGTTTAAACGGAAAAAATAATCCTTTTAATGTCGGAAAATTAAGGCATCGATATAATATCGTTTAGCGTTTTTCATATAAGTAGCATCGAAAAATATTATTTTCTTAATTTTATTTCGTTTAAAAATAAGCAGTTTTTATTATCGACATTTAAAAAATAATATAACCGGTATCGAATAGCTATTATTTAAAAATATTTTAATAAAATGTTCGGAATAATTATAAATTAATATTATTTTAATTAAAGGTTTAAAGCCGGATTTAGGTTTAAATCGTATTCTTTTTTTTAATATCCGATAAAGTAAAAAAATAAAGCTGTTTTTATTTTTTATTATCGTTTTTATTAAGTTATTTATTTATTATTATTAAATCGTCGTCGTTAAATCGTTTTTTAATTGCAAAAAGTTTTACGGAAAGATTATTTATCGGCCATAAAATCTTACGTAATACGACGTAAGGGCCTTTTAAAAATCCGAATCGAAATTGTCGAGTTCAATTACGAAATGCGGATAATCGGGTTTCTTAAAAGCAGCGTCGATCTTAAATTTTTTCTTGCTATTTAGGGCCGACGTATCGTTATTTCGCTTGCGCTTAATAAAAGAAATCTTTTCCGATAAATTAAGTAAGCTTTTGTTTTTAATATTTTTTTTTATAAAATAAGCGAAAGTATAATAATTATCGCGACTATATTTTTAATACGAAATCTTATTTTTCTTGCGTTAATCGATGTTTTTTTATTCGATACTTTTTAATGCGGGTATAATATTAAGTTATTTCTTATTTTTAAAATCGAATTTAAATTTCGCCTTTAATTTTTGTCGGTCCTTGGGCTGGCTTTTTAAGAATCGACTTTAACCGGAAATAAAGCGAATTTCCTTGCTTTAATGGTTTTAGCCCGACTTCGAATATTTCGAAATCGAATCGGGCCTTCCTTTTTCCGACGAAATACCTGAATTGGATAGCATATTTTCGTAAATCTGTCCTGCTTTTTAAATAACGATAAAAAAAATTTCGTCCGAATTAAGCATTACATTTTGCCGTAAATATATTAAACGGATAATTTCGTCGGGTAACATTTAAGAAATGTAATTTTAAAATATAATTCCAAATTATTGAATTACTTTATTAAGGTCGAAAATTTCGATAAAATATTGAACCGTATTTTTTTAATATATAAAACTCTTTATTTTTTTAATATTCCGATGCTTTTTTAAGAAATTCTTAAACCGTTTCGTAATGGTTATAACGTAATTATTTTAACGATTCGTTAATTTTATTCGTTTAATTTGGTTAAAACGTTATTAATGTTAGGTTTAGGCCTTATTTATAAGTAACGATTTAATTTAATTAATGCGGTAATAATTTTAAAAGAAACTTTTTATATATATTTTAAGGTATAATTCCATTTTAATTCGTTAAGGTTTAAATTTAAATAAGTCCTTTTTATTATAAGTTTAAAGCTTATTAAATTAAACCGGATTAATTATAACGGAAATGAAACGACCGAATTTTTCTAAGGCTAAAATAAGTTTATCCTGCCATTTTCCTAATTTAGATTTATCCGGGGGTCGTTATAAAGACCTTCGAAAAAGTTCTTTCTTAAACGGCAATGGTTTTTTTTAATCGTTTAATTCATTATTATTATTAAGATTAAAATCTGGATCGCCTAATACGCCTGGATTCCGAAAAGGCGGCAATAATATTCCTCCGAATCCGTTTTCGTTAAATATAAAAAATAATCCTTTCGACGTATCGAATTATTAACGAATACCTTATGCCGTTCTTTTAATTTAAATTATTTAAAATGCTTTATTAATAAAGAAATTCTTAATTTTGGTTTTAAAGTTAAAGTATTTTAATATAAAAGCTTTAATTTCTGAAATATCAAAGGTTCGAAACGAAAAAGATTAATTAACGAAACGATTAAAAGATAAACGTATCGCGATACGTTATTTAATTTGTTATAAAACAAAATTTACATCGATAACGACATAAGGATTAAACCTAAGCTATCGTTGGAACTTTATTAATGCGTTTTAAATATAAAACCAAAATTTCTCGATTTGCCGGCGTATTTATCGGTCGATATTGGCCGAATCGAAATATTCTTAAATAAGAAAATCATTAATTTGGCTTTTTTTTAAGCTGTTTATTCGTTTATATTTAATTTAAACGCTTGGGTTTTAAATATGCGTTTTTCGATTTTAAATAATGCTTAATAATAATTGTCGGCAATTTATTCGAAACGCGTAATGGCTTATTAACGAATTTCGGTATTTCGAACGAATTTGGCGATAGTTTCTTAAACTTTTTGGAAAGATTAATAACTGGCTTTAATTATTTTACTTTAAAACCTAGCGATTTATTTTTCGGTAATATAATAACTTTTACGATAAAGCTAAAACATCCAGCGATAATGTTTTGCCATGATGTTGTATTATTTTTCGATATTTTTAGTAATAACCTAAATGCGGTTCTTAATTTGTTTAATAAACGTAACGAGGTTATAATAAGTTTAATTAATATTATAATATAAGGTAATTAGCCATTTCGAAAAATTACGAATATTAATTTGGAACATTAAAAATTCGTTTCCGGATTCGTTTATAACCATATCATAAATAAGTGGCTTATATAAAATAAACGCCGTATTATTTATAAAAAAATAAACATAGCGGGCGTTATAAATTAAGTAAGAATAATAAGTTTAATTAAAAATCTAATAAAAAAAGGATTTTTTTTATGTAATAACCTTAACTTATCGATTAATTTTAAAATAAGTTCTTATTAAAGGAAATAATTTAAAAAATAAGAAATAATAGGAAAAAAAATACGTTTAACGATAGGATTTCTTATTAATTTTGTATTTAACTAATAAAAAACGTATAATAATTTATATTAAGGTCTTAAAATACCTAAATTTTATTTGCAGTATTTAGGGAAATATTAAGGTTAACTTATAGCTAGCTATTTATAACTTATTACGTAATACAGTAGTCCCTAGGATTACTTAATATTACGTACCCTTACCTAGTACTGCTAAGGACTATATAGAAGTTCTTGGAATCCCTAATACTCTATAGCAATTCATGCTTTTATTACTTCATAACTTTATCCCTATATTGGTAATAAATAGTACTAAGCATTATATAACGGTGTTATGCCTTTATATATAATCGACGTTATCGACGCCGCCGGCATTCCTAATTAAAAGCAAGGAATTCGGAACGTCCGTAATATATGGTAGCATTTTTAATTAAAATTTAATATTAATTGTTTATAATTTATTAAATTTCGAAAACGACGCGTAACCGCTAAAAACGTAAATCCCTTTAAACCTTACGATAAGCAAAAAAAGTTAAAAGGTCCGAATTGTTTTGAAACAAATTAACCAAATACCGGCTTAAATAAATAAAATTCTAATTATTTTAAAAACATTACCTAAATTAAATAACGAACTTACGGACAAAAACGTAATATTATTTACGGCTTTTTATAAAGCCTTTTTAATAACTTATTATAACGCGCTTTATAAATAAAAAAAGGCGTTTTTTGCTTTATACGAGAATTGGCTTTAATTATTAGCAATATAGGAATTCGAATTTATTAATTTATAATTTACGATTATAAATTTAACGAACGCTTAAAACCTTTTAAAATCTTAGTTTATTTTTTTAATGCGAATTAAAAAAATTATACGATAAATAAAAACGGTATATAACAAAAGGCTAAATATAATTATATAACCGGTATCGAAACCGGCGGTTCTTATAATTTCGTAAAAAAATATTAAAAAAGAAATCCGAAAGCTTTAAAATTTCCTAATATTGTTACGTTAACAAAAGGAGTCGCCAGATTTTCTAACGAATAATACTATTAAAGCGGAACTTTCGCCAATAAAAAAGTTTAAACGTTCGGAAAGATTTTTTCCTTTTTTAAAACGCATAGCCAATATAAAAGAATTAACGGCTTCTTTAATAAAATTAATTCCTAAAAGAAAAAGGCTACCCCTTAAGAATTATCAGCCATTTTAGAATCCCTTTTATATAATACGTCTGCCATTATCGCGAAAAAGAATAATTCGCTAATACCTAAAAGCCCCTTAATAAGAGATCTAATTATTTAAAAAAGCCAAATAAATCCAAAGAATTCATTTTAACCGAACGATTTAAAATTAAGAACTTTTGCATATATAAATCGATATAAAACCCCTTAATAAATGTCGTTTGCCTAGAATCTGAAATAATCGGTATCGGAAACGGTACGGAAAAGTTCTAAAAGGTTAATAATTATGCCTAATTTTATTATATCCGGACGAAAGCAATTTAATCGTATTTTTATTATGCCGGCAAGTTAATTTTATTTCAATAACGAAAAAAAGTTTAAAATAAAGCATCATTTTAAGAAATAATTTAAATAATTTAAAATACCTATAAAACCCATAAAAAAAAATACCTTTACCGGAAAAAATCGTCGCCGCAAAAAAAATACCGACTTTTAGTATTATTAATAACCGTTCGTTATTAAAAAACCCGATTATTCCGTTAACGAATTACGTTGCTTGGAAAAATAATTTTATATAAGACCATTTGGATTATATACGCCGAATAATGCATTATAACGATATAAGAAATATTCTTACGGAAAACCATTTAATGTTTAAACGCAAACGAAATCCTTTAATAGCCATTATATTGCTAATAATATTAAACGAAATCCTTAAACGCATATACGAAACGGAACGTTATTACGGAAATATTTATTAAAACGAAACGAAATATTTTTTAACAGCCAGCTATCGATATATATTTAATAATTTATATTACGTCCGGAAAACTTTAAAAACGATTAATTGTTTTTCCGATTTTAGCAATTATGGAACGCATTAAAACAAGCCACTTAAATTCCAAAACGACTGGAATACCGAAGCCGCTTTACGAATACGAACGTTTCCGACGGTTCCGAATGGGCTATTCGATTATTAAAGGCCTTAATTAAACGTATAAGCAGCAATACGGGAATTTAAAAATTCCGCGCTAAGAATTTTGGGTTTTTCGATTCTTAAAATTACCGAAAACGCCTGGAATTTATTTCGATTACTGGTTTTAACGGATCGGTAATATGGTTCAGTTATATTCCGTAATTAAAGAAATTCGAGATTTAAACATTTAAAAATCTCGAAATTATTAGGAAAATCTTATTTAATTTTTACTTTTATTTTAAAAACGAAATTACGAATTAATAAATAACCGAATTTATTTATAAAAAACGCCAGGTAATTCGTAATAAACAGTTATTAAATATATTACGGAATTACTTTAAGGCCCGTTTTAATATAAGGCAATTAATAGCAATCCAAACGCTTCGAATATATAAATACGGCTGAAATTAGGTTAAAAAATTCGAGTTAAAAGCCTGAATAACGCGAATCGAAGCGCTGGCCGAAATGGCGGATTATATTAATTAGGAGTTAAAAGATAAAGTTCGTACCCTATTGTTCTTAGAGTTGCGTATAATGCTGTTTACGTTGAATTATTCCAATAAGTAATGCATTATTAAGAGGATTAGGCATATTGGCTTATAAAATTAAAGATGGCATGCTTAATATGAATAATTAAGAAATTGCGGATATATATTAGGTTTATAAAAAAGCCTTTGGTAATAATATTAATTAATTATAATATTATTAAAGGCATTATCGAAAAGAAAAATTTAAAAACCCAAAACGTTACGAAAATTAATTATCGGCTATAAACGGCCTTAATATTTTTAAGGAAATATCCGTTATTAGTAATATATATATTTAGGAATTTTAATATAATGTTAAATGCGTTATTACGATTATTAATCCGCAATAGCAATGCTTTTCTAAAGGAAAATACCTTAAATACGATATTTCTAATTAAAAACTTACTAATAAAAAAGGTTCCCAAAAATAAAAGCTAAGCGAATATAATAAGCTTTATTAAAGATTTTAAAAAAAGAATATGCGAAAAATATAAAGTCGATAATCGGAAATAATAACGCAAAGTCGTAAAAAACCTAAAAAAATTACGTAACAATAACCAATCGGCAAAAAACGCAATATTTCGTTTTAACGAAAATAAGCTGCTATACTTTAAAAATCCGCTATTAAATAAATGCTTATATATTCCATATATATAAATAAAAAATATTAAAAAAATGCCATAACAAACGTTTTTATTAAGGCATTATAATAACGTAAGAAAAACTTATATTATCGTATTGCATTTTATAAGCGTAAAAAAGTATGAAAAAATATGTAAAATACTGCTTAATATGCGACAATATTTAAATATCGCGCCATTAGCCGTATAAAAAATTGTAACCAATTTAAGCATTTTTAATTCCGTTTTATACGATTACGTTAAATATCGTTACGGCCATGTTATTAATAAAATTTGCCCATATAAAATAATCGATTTCCGGATTCGATTCGTTCGATATATTTATAACAATTACGAATAAAACATTCAAAATAATCCTAATCGTTTTAAGGCATTTATAGTATTTTAATAAAAACTGGGAATTTATAATTAATCGGTAATTATTAATAAGCAATTAAGGGATTTTAAAAATAATTATTACGAATAAAAATACGAAATTCGTATAAAAAATATAATATAAAATATAATTAGCAATAAAAACATATTAATAATATATAATAGCTTATTATTTATAAATAAATGGTTTATTTAAACGCAAAAATTAAACGATAAAAACGGTATTTCGGTATTAAAATTAAATATATTTTAAAAAGTTATAAGCAAAAGCTATATTATGGCTTATAGCAATACTTAATAATAAAAAATTAATAAAAATTAAATGCTTATTTAACGAATATTTTATAAATATCCGAATATATTTAAAAAAATTATTATTATATATTACGTAATGCCCAGCGACTTTATTTACCGTATATAGCTGGATAACGTGCCACCTTGCAACTTCTAGGGTAGCACGGAGCCTTTTAACCCATTGGCTCAATGGCGCGATTGCTATTTTGGAACATATGGTAGCATTTCCTAATCAAAAATCGGTCCGGATTCGAACCCCGCCATAACGCTTAATAACATGGGAATATGCGATACCGTATAACCGCCTAATAAAAGCCACAAAACCTTAACGGGTAACCTTAGGGGCTCATATATCTTTTCGTCGAACGCTACCGACGAGGACGTCGGCATTCTTATCGTCGTTGGGCATATGTTACGTAGTGCCCAGCGACTTTATTTACCGTATATAGCTAGATAACGTGCCACCTTGCAACTTTTAGGGTAGCACGGAGCCTTTTAACCCATTGGCTCAATAACGCGATCGCTACTTTAGAACATTATAGCGGCCCATTAATTAATTAATAGCTACGATATTCCGAAAAGCGGTATAAATTACGGAATCGCTAGCAATTTATGCCATAATCTAAAAATATAACGCCAGGCATAAGCCGATAATATTCGAAAAGAAATTATGAATTAAAGTGCGCCTATATAAAAAGTACTTACTATTATATATTCCTAATAAAAAAATGGCCTTTCGATTCGTAAGCCCTTTTAAAATAATGCGTAAAATAAATAATTTAATTTACGAATTAAACTTTAATAAAGCTTAAAATATATATCCAATAGTATTAATAATTTATTTAAAACCGATAATTACGTTGGAAAATAATCCGTATTAACGAATTTCGATACTGTTACGCAAAAAATTAGCTATAAAAGTTAAAAAAAATAAAAAGATTTTTAAGAAACCCTATAAATATTTCGAAATAAAAAAGCTATTAAATAAACGAATAATCCGGAAAAGAATTAAATACTTAATACGATAAATAGGTTTTAATGCCGTATATAACAAATGGCATTTACGATAAAATTTAATCGATATAGCTAAAGAAAGAATACAAAAATGCGATAAAAAAATAAGACATATTCCAGAATTCGACGTATCCATAAATTAGGAACTTTACGAATTTCCGGTGCCAATACGAAAACCGTTATTTATTATTATTATACCAAAAGAAAGAAAACGTAGCCGAAAGCGGCCAAGGCTTTTTGCTTAATCCCTTAAATTAATCGCAAGAAATTCGAATAAAGCCCGAAAAAAAAATCCGGATAAGCAGGGATTTATAACAAAACAAAAACGGTCGTTTCAATTAGCGAATCGCTAATAATTAAAGCAAACGAAAGCTTTTATAAGTAAAAGCAAGCGGCAATAATATCGAAAAAACAATTATATCGTTTTTTCTTAATTATTTAAATTTTTAATTTATTATTTATATATTATTTATATTTATACGAATTAATTAATAAACTTAATAATATAAAGATTTTACTTAAAGCAAATAATATAAATGGCAAAAACGACTTCGTTAATATAAAAAGGCGCATAAAGGAATTTTAATAACCTGTAATATATTTTAATAATTATTTCCCCTTTTGTAATACTAACTTAATAATTTAATTAATTACCTTTTATTTTATTTCGGTTTTTTAGCATTTATTAACATTCCTTTTTAATATAATATAATTTATTTATTATATAAAGATAACTAGCAATATTAATAATTATTATTAAAAAATTATTAATTTATTTATTAATTATTTAAAATAATAAAAATTATTTATTTATATATTTGCCTTAATATAATACATAATATATTTAATACTTAATTTCTGGCAATACTTATTAATCCTTTTATTACATAAAATTCCCTAATTATTATCCATTAATAATAAATATTCCAAGCAAGCATAATAATACATATTCCGCCGCCATTTAAAATGGCTAGCCGCTTTTTAACGGCTTTTCGAAATACCGAAATTACGGTAATAATAAAGATTTCCGAATATTTATAAAAAGAATTATTTAAAATATATTTCAAAGACATTTTAACGATTAAAAATTATATTTAAAAGCAGCTAATAAAATGGATAAAAACGGGTCCTAGCCGCAATAATATTCGGAATAATATCCGTCGTTATTTAGGCAATTATTCGCATTATTTAAATAGCAATTACGGACGAAACTTATGGATAATTCTTGGCTTTTAAGCGCCCTTTGGCGCGCTTTCTTAACGAAATTAACGATAACGCCCGTTTTAATCGGCTCAGTAATAGGCCCCGATTATTATCGAAAATAAAAATAACTTACGAATACCGTAATTATTAAAAACAAAAATCCTTATAAATATTTTATATAAAAGGCTACTTCTTAATAATTTATAAAAAAAAATAAATCAAAATAAACCATTAAAAAGAATTTTTCCGAATGACTTATAAAGAAAATTGCCTTTAAACGGCTTATATGGCTAATTGCTTTTTAACGGCTTTTACGAACGCTTATTATTTAACGGCTTAACGATATTACTAAATATATCCGTCGGCGGTATTTAGCGCCGATTAAATCCTAGCCTTTCGTACGAACTTAATTTAATTAGTACCGTAATATCGCTTATCGATAATTTGTTCTTATTAATTTATTGTTTGGAAATTTTTCCGGATATTATTTAAATGCTTTTAATAATCGTTACCGATATTTATTGGCCTAACGGTATTTAAATATAGCAAATTATTATTATAAAAGCCATTATTATTTAACGGCTAAATGCCGTTTTAATTACATTTACGGAAATAATGCTTCGGTTTATTAATAAAAAAATGCCGAATGCAATTTTTGTTATAAATAAAAACGAAGCATTATAAGTAATAACTATTACAAAATGCGTTATGCCATTACGTTAAAAGCGTATGCCACTTCAGAAGTTACTGGAATAACACTTATTTAACCATATATGGAAGCTGGAATAGCTGTATTACGTAATATATGCCCACCGACAAAGCATTTGTATCGGCGTCCTCGGCGGTAATACGCGCCAAGATGGCATCGTCGCTTCAAGGTTATCCGGTCGCATTCGCGTAACAAGGGTTCTTATGGCTTACTAAATATACGTATATAAAGTACTGCTATAACATAGTTATACGTACGCGTAAGGGGCTAATGGCACTTTGCTAGCGACCGTATTACTGGTGGGATTCGAACCTAGGTCCTAGGAATAGAACGTTTAGGAAATGCTACCATATGTTACAAAGTGCGTTATGCCACTGCGTTAAAAGCATATGCCACTCCAGAAGTTACTGGAATAACACTTATTTGACCATATATGGGAGCTGGAATGGCTGTATTACGTAATAATAACGTAAGGCAATATTAATTAACGGCAAATACGAATTATTAATTATATTACCGAATATATATAAATTATACGTAAAAATAACGCAAAAATTATGGCCTTTAACGACGTTGCCTTTTATTAAGTGCGTATTTCGTAATTCCGAAAAAAAACATCCAAAAAAGCTATTTTTACGAATCGGCTCTTTTTTAATGCTTCGTCCGTAAGCCGGCTTTTACGTATTTTTAATCCTAAAACCGAATTCCGTAATTCCGAATTAAACTTTAGCAATTATAATAAACGCATGCGAATTATGAATTATCGAAACCCTTATCGAATATTTTACGGAAATTAATTTAGGCCATTAATATTACATATTACCGAATAAACCGAATAAATAAATAAACGAAATATAAAATATTCGGAATTACTAATAACTCTTAAAATGGAAAATCGAATAAATAATACGACATAAATAATATTAAAGCTTCGTATATAATAAATAAGGCGAAATATCTTAATATAAAAATTAAATTTATATGCAATTAAATTTTCAGTTTTAATTATGCGGTTAAGTTATTAAATAATCGAATATTACCTTTTAGTTTATAAGAACTAAAAGTATTACGTATTTTTTATATATACTAAATATTATTCATTACAAAAACGTAAATGGCATTTCGTAAAGGGGCATATATTACGTAATATAATAATCCCTAGGATTATTTAATATTACGTATTTTTATTTAATATTGCCAAGAATTATATAAAAATTCTTGAAATTCCTAATATTTCATAGCAATTTATGCTTTTATTACTTTATAACTTTATTTTTATATTAGTAATAAATAATACTAAGCATTACATAACGGTGCTATGCCCTTATATACAGTCGACGTTATCGACGCCGCCGGCATTCCTAATTAGAAGCGGGAAGTTCGGGACGTCCGTAATATAACCGGCTCCCGGATAATTACAGAATCGGCACCGAATAAATATGCTTTTTAAGGAAGATAAGTAAGAACTTTTTTTATTTCAAAATTATCTTTGTCTTTCTTTTTTTTTTCGTCTTTTTCTTTCGATTCGTAGTTTTTTTTAAAGTCTTCGGATTTAATATTAAGAATTTCTGCCTAAACCTTAAGAAATATAAAGGTTTATAAATAAAATTCCTTAAATGCAACCTTGTTGCTAGCAAAAAGTGAAATAAAGTTAAAGACTTATTTAAATAATTAAGTAAATGGAATTTCTTTCTTAGCAATTACGAATAATTAGGTTTTCTAATTCTTAGCAATAAAAATGCTTGCCTTATTTTTCGGTTGGCTGGCGACAAAATCTTTAAATTAAGGGGTTATTATAAGGATAATTATACCTTTAATAATAAACGAAATATCCAGTCTTATTAAAAACGTAACGTTTAGGGCTTAAGATATAATGGTTTGTATTAATAAAAATATAAACGTATATATTTAAGAAAAGATATAAAATTATATTATAACAAAGGCTTATAAAGCTTAAAACGTATAAAACAAATCAACTTATAATTTTATATGGTCTTAAAAAACGTATTAAAAACCTAAAATCTAGGAGACGTCGAAAGGAATTCGACGGAGTATTTATATACAGCAATTTGCAAATACGTATTAATACGTATCCTTTATTCCAGCTTCCGCGGCTTCCGCTATTATAACCTCAATGGCTATATTAGGCAGGAATGCATTCCAATACTTCCTATAGCAAGGGATGAAATGCATTCCAATACATCCTGCAATTGGTAATAACTGCAGTTGTTATTGGTCCGGAATACCCCCGTATAACAGTCAATCCCAATTTATACCACCAGTCCTTGCGGAATTATTTCAGCTCACTTCTCGAGACTCTGGCATGTCTTCGCTGCGTTGTGTTGTCCCTGGAGAGAAAGGTCACGCCCGGGACTATCCTATACGGACCCTGTTTTTTTCCATCATGAATGGATGTGTAGGATCTGAGAAGATCCTTACCCCACAGAATATCTAATCACTTCTTCATGTGGATGAAATCAACAAGCTTTTCTTACATGCTATGAGCAAAGAGGCACCACGGCACGCTGCGATGGGCCTTGCGGAAACCCTATTCGCTGCTGCGGTTGAAACTGGCAACCAGTCAATCGTCGAATATATCCTTTTGAGAGACCTCGTCAACATTAACGAATTTGTATGCTTCGACAATGGAGTCAAATATACTCCTTTGGAGCGAGCTGCCAGTCTAGGAGACCCTAACCTAGTTCTTCTATTGCTGAAGTTCAAGGCAGATCCAAGAAGGTCTTATGAGATTGAAACAAATCAAATGGGGATAGTACTGAGGACCATCAAAGGCATTAAGATAGGTCGAAGTAACGTTCACGAACTCTTTATGAATAACGATGAGGAAGAGGATCCCAAACCATGGGATGTTTTTGATAAGATTTTGCACCACACCGATGAAAAGATCAACTACGAACACATCCGTGCCGCTTTATTATCCGGAGACCAGAGCTTGTTTCATCACTTGTTCAACATTTCGTCCCATGCCGATCACGCAGCTTATTTTGATAACACCTTCATAGTCGATGTTGCGATCAAGCTCCCAGATAATGACGCCACCAGAATCATAAAGCGTATTATATCCGTTTGTCATGGCACAGGATGTGGCGTATGCCAGTTCGATCAAGAGAACCTAGAAGATGCACTTGTCCAAGGCACACGTGTGGGGATGCTCAGCTTTGTCGAATGCTTACTACAAGAGGTCGAACCTACAAGGCTGCCTACAACCTTATCTAATCTGCTTATTAATTCCATCAGGAGCCCAAACCATGGTCTCGTCGAGTTGATACTTAGAAAGAAGCCAGACTTAGACCCACCTGCAAGAAAGATGAAAGAAGCTGGTCGGCTAGACTATTACTCTACACCACTTTCTGAGTCTATAATTTACGGTGACAATGACCTCATCACAGTATTTGAAGAGGCAGGCGCACTCAAACGCCTCGAAAAGGGGAAAAGATTTCAAGCAGCGACAGTTGGAGCTTCCCTCGCTGGGAACACACGGTACGCCATCAAGCTTCTAGACCACCACCCCGACTTCCTGCCGGAGGAATTAGGCGAGGCACTCTTTTATGCGATAAAATACAACGACGAGTCTATGGCGAATATGTTGCTTGAGGCCGGTGCGACATTTCCAGATACAGAGGCTCTATCGGTGGTAACGATATTGTCACCAAACAAAAGTATCAGCTTTCTGCGCAGTCAACTAGATGCAAACCCTAGGTACATCGGTGTGGATGTTTTTCGATCGGCTTGCACGATGAATGATACAACATTTATCAAAGATCTCATGACCGCCGTGCCAGATCCAATATCACATCTGCGCTATCAGGGAAACAAGTTAGATAGGAGATTCCTCCATCTAGGTGATACATCATGCATCAAGCTTTTACAAGATGGAAACCCATATCTCTTCAAGCTTCTCAACGAAGGTCAATTCGTGACCAAAGCCGATCTCACTCGTTGTCTTGCAGCTGCACTCGAAAGTGGTGAGACGAGGTTAATACATGATCTGTTGAACTACGGGGCAGACCCTGTGGACGAGGGTGTCCTCATAGCAGCGTCAAAACACAGGCCTGAGCTATTGGACCGTTTTCTCGATGAATGTCGCTGTCGATCGCCAGCGAAGATCAAATATTTTGGGATAGATTTATTATATGGGATGATAATGGAACCAGGTGATGGAACTAAGGTTCTAGAAACCCTCTTAGCCCGAGAAGAGATTGACAAGATCAGCTTCATTTGCCCATACTTACCTATCTCAGTTAGGGAAATCCATGGCCCATTCCACTTTCCACCAAATGCATGCCGTAAAGACTTATACGGCCTCCTCCTTAACCCTTTGGGCATTGCAATATGGATGAGCAGGAAAAATACCATATCTGGTTATGACGTGGTCGAAAAGCTACTCGATAGCATCGGTGACGCCGATGTCATGGTGAGCATGACAACTATGAGTATCTTGATCGTTGAGACCAGTCTTCTATTCGCGATCAAGTATGGGACCATCGAGGTGGTCGATCTCCTGGTGAAACGGGGCGCAGATGTCAACAGGGAACCCAAATTCACTCTAAAGCAGACACCATTGCAGAAAGCAGCGGAATTGGGAGACCTCGAGATGGTCAAATACCTTCTCGACCATGGCGCCGACGTGAATGGTCCTGCGGCAATGGCTAGTGGCGCAACGGCCCTTCAGTTCGCTGCTATCTCTGGAAACTGCAACGTTGCAGCTGAACTTCTAGATCGGGGTGCACGACTCGATACGCCCCCCTCTAGAGCCCACGGCCGCTGGCCTCTCGAAGGGGCCGCGGAGCACGGTCGGCTCGACATGATCAAGTTCCTGTTCGATTATAGCCTCTCTGGGTTCCCAGAAAAGCAATGCCAGAGAGCAATGAAACTAGCTGAGCATAATGGTCATTTTGTCTGCAGGAATTTGATTCGGGAGCTCATGAGCCAGTGCATTGAGCCTGCCGATCCGGCTGGGTGGTAGGCATTGGAATACAAGGCTTCCAGGGTACTATGGAGTTTGCGAAGAACAAAGTTAGAAGTTTCAGTTGTCAGTCGTTCTTTTGTCATGCACTTGTTCTCTTCATTTAGCATCTAGCTGGTCTGTCTTCAAAAAATTGGAAGAAATGAAACGTTCTTGGCTCGTCTTGGTATATGAGGGGTAAGCTTCAAGTACTAAAGGAAAAGGGGGAGCTTCTGGGACGTGTGGGGCAGATCGGAAATGTCACGGGAGATGCTGCAATACCACAAAGGTTCCAAGATAGGGGGCGAGCCCCCCTATTTCCCACCCTTTGTCCAATTTAGGAATAGCCTATATAATCCTTGCTTGAGCGGTAAGCCATCATAGGAGTCTCTGTACCTAGCTAATAATGAACTTTCAATTCTTGCCCATTAGGCATCCTTATCCCCAGGGGCACTTAGAATACCTTTTCATATAAAGGAACGACCCACCAAATGTCCCAGGCCAGATCCCGTCACCCTTACCTGGCGGGCCGAACCATCGGATACACAAACCGACTATCCACCACGGCCGTCACATCTCGCGCCACGTACCCGCTCGCCGAATATAGGGGTAAGCCGGCGTGACTAGCCTCCAGGTAACACTCCAAACCCAGCCGATCCGCCAATTCGGTTCCCCAGTGTACCAGCGCCTTGCCACGACCTTGTTTCTGGTGGTGCTGTAACGTCCCCAATACCTCGAGATCTTCGTAGAAGTTCAGCGTCCCATAATGTTTCAGGGTGAAGACTAGACTTACGTATATGGGCTTTATCACCCATCAGAAACTCCCGAGACCGATCAGTAGGCCCGTAGAAGCCGTCTAGAGCGGCATCATCCATGTCCGGGCTTCCGTCTGTTACCGGAGGCCACCGAGCTCGCCAGCTCCTCGTCGATGGGTCGCTGCCCCCTTTCCATATCCGGTAGAGGGCAAAGGCGACAGGTACACCTGGTAGCGGAATGTCAATACATAGCTTCCAGGGCCGCCGACGTGGGAGATTACAGATTGGGCAAGTACCTTCGGGCCCTCTCGACACGAGCACTTTTGATTCCGGCCCGCCTTCATACCGTGGACCAAGAGACTTCTCGAATGCTTTACCAACCCATCTCCGACCACTCTGCGTGTCGGGGAAGATGCTCCTCGGCCGTTCCCCCGGAAAGGCATCATAGTATATATCCACTATGCGCGGAATGTCGGACTCGACGGCCAGCTCGACATTTCGCTTCTCAGAAGGTATCGTCATTTTGGTAGGTACTTTTTGAAGAACGAAATGATGATCTATCGAAGAATATTGGGGGAGGTAGCTAATATAGGCATATGAGGGGTATTTTCGTCCTTGGCTGGTCATCAAGCTTACTTAAACAAGCCTGGGTTTAGGCTACAATCCTGTGGCCTACGTGGCGGTCTAGGATGGCTTTTGTCAGCGCCATCGCTACCCCTTCTTTTACTGATCCAGCCAAGTATGTCAACTACCCCTACGTAACGCCATTAAGACCTTAGCATTCAAGGCTTTCTTCTGTACTACATGCGGTCAGCCCGGTACGCATGTTGTAGGAACGTCGCCCCTGTGCAAGACTGTTGGTAAAGGTTGAGCTATATCATCATGTATTAATATGTCAGGAGCAAATGAAGACTACTTAGGCATATGGCCGACCACTTGGCCATTATAGCTTACATGAGGATTATGAATTTGAATCACTGACATGAAGTAGGTATGTAGATATAGATGTGAAAGCATATAGTTCAGTGATTCCTATATGCTAGCAGGATTAGATAGGTATACAAGTCGACGCGTCTGTGTGGCCATTGAAAGTCTAAAGGCAATCGATCAGTTCATAGTACAAAGGCAACAAGAACTCCAAGTCCAAGAAATTACACAACCGCTTGCACGGTTCGGTTCATACAGCAAACACATTCTTCCTTCTCTTCACGTACAACGCCCATTGGGCAGAATCAAGCTTCTCTAAATCGCAGCATCACTGGAAGAGGATCAGAAGAGGTCTTTGAAATGATGATACACGCTTCCGCCGGTAGCATATAGACCCACGGCCCCGTCATCCATCGAGTGTATGTTCGCCGCGGCAGCAGCGGCGGTAACAGCTGGATCGGGTGGAGGCGAATAGCCGTTCATGCCGATGTAGCCCTCGAAGATGCGGGACATCTCGCTGGAGATCTGGTGTCCGTTATTGAGATCGATCGTCTCATGGGGGATGGATGCATTCGGGAGTGGCGGCCGCGGGAAGCCGCTGGGCGTGACCGGGCTGTGGCTGGGAGGCCCGGAGCCCCCCTGGCTGGTCGGGCCCATCTGGCCGGTAGCCAGGCCGGCCATCGTCAGCGCGGCGGTGGAGTGCGGGTCCTCTGCGAGCCCGAGGCGGGGCGCGACTTCGCGAAGCGATTTGATGGTCATCCACAGACGCTTGGAAACGAAAGACCGGGAGGACATGCCCTTGACAAGATCGAGGGCCATATAAAACTCATCCCGGCACGATGAGCTAAAATTGACGGGGGCATGACAGGATGCCAAGAATAATACAGCGATGGCTGATGTTAGAAACTGGTGGTAAAAGGCCTGGATCTTGCGATAGATGTTGGTCGTATTGTTCAGATGCGTCAAGTACCTGATGGTGTTCTTCGCAAGCTTGACGACGCGCTCGGCAAAGTGCATATTCTCCATGATGCTGCTATGCGTATGAAGAACCGGGGTGAAAAGCAAAATGCGGATTTGGTTTAGACGCAAATAAGTCCAAATCTGTAGCCTTTGGATATCATACTCCTTTTGCGAGTTTACTGGCGGATTCAGTAATCTGGGCACGGATTCCCAATCAGGCAGCTTGAGCTGCATTTCCTTGGGCACTGCGCTGTACCACTGCTTTATCTGACTATCTAGATTCTCGAAGTCGCCAGGGTGAAATACTACTTCTTCGTCGGGATCTAGCTGGCGTACTACCTTCCAGACTGTCGCGCTACACTTCGAATAGGTGATCATAGCCGCCAGGAAGGGGTGGGCATCCGGATATGGTAGATGGACGTTGATGTCGTCGTCCTGTATGACCCACGGTAATCCGGTAGAGAAGGCCCACCGACGATCGAGGACATAAGCGGTCCAAAAAGTGTGAATGGCGTTGTCGCGAGCCTCTTGGCTTTCGATGCGCGAAACGGCATCTCTTCGATGCAACCCCAGCTCGATGCAGAGACGAGCAACTTGCCCCATCGTTCGCCAAGCTAGGATCTCATCACTGGCTAAGAAACGATAACCTGCCACAAGAGCCAAGAAAGGGACCACTTTGATGTCGCTCGGATCACTCATGAGCATTCTATCTGCGGTCGGTCTGATAGTTTCGAAGAGCTTGTGAGCCTTTTCACTGTACCCATGCTCCTCAACAACCAGGGCGACCGATAGGACTACTTTGAGTAACAGAGTATTCAGGTCGGTCATATTGCCGTCCTGTCCGAGCGGAGGGATGAGTCCATTCTTTTTCATAGTATCCAACCAGGAAGATAAGGATATTGCATGGCTGATGATGCTTTCGATTCGGATCACGGGATACATGATGCCAACCTCCTCTTCATGCAGACGACACAGACGTATCATCTCCTCCTTATCAAAATCCCACAGGGGGTCTTTGAGCGTCCCGTACTGGGAAGAATCCGTTAGTAGCACAGGCGACTGGACAGGCGTATCTTGGATAGCACTATCGTCCTCCGCAGTGTCGCCCAGGTTGCTATAACCCATTTTATGAAGCGTGTTCTTAGCAACGTCCAAACTAAAATGGGCGCTCGTGGGACCGCGAAAGCTGTTGGTCTGGCGCAATTGCGACATGCTCGGCCTGTGATGCAGCGAGGACATTGATGGGGGCACCGATGTCGAAGATGGGGTGCTTGCGGCCGACGTCAAGGCAGGCATAGTACCGGGAATTCGTTCTTGGATGGGGGCGAGTCGCAAGCTGTCGGATCGTAGGGCGTGCATGCTGCTGAAGAGGTTTTCAACTTGCTCTTGCAGGTGGCTGACCTGGCTCGCCATCTCCTTGAACTCGTCTGAGTCCTTGAAGTTGTTGGAGCAGCAGTTGGGTGCATATAAGCACTGGAGGTTGAGGTTGCCGCATCGCTGACATGGTGTCTCGCCGTTGCATTTGATCTTGCGTCTCTTGCACTCGTTGCTGTGGGTTGGGAAGGTCGTTAGCCAGCAATTCGTTCCCTATGATGCCCATGCTTATATATGTTACACACGCGTGTATGCACAAGCAGGTTAAGCATACAGGGTGACACGCCGATGCGCCTAATACACACGCGCACACACACACACCCCTCCACACTTTCACGATCCCCTCTGGCAGACCAATACAAAGGGCGGGACAAAACACACTTACCAGGCTATCGAGATGTATCGATTCCGCTTTGTCCTCTGCTGCTGCGCCTTGCTACCCGGCGAAGAGGCTTCGATACTGTGTTTGCGCTTTGAAGAGTCGGTTGTGACGGCGGGGGACGCGGAGGACGTCGGGAGGCGGCCCAGGTTATGATCGTGTGCGGAATTATTGCCGACGGGCGCGGAACCTCGCTGGGGCGCAATTGAGGGGGCACCAGCACCAGCGGCGCCCATCAAATGTCTGACCTCACCGACCTGGCTCTCGAAGAACTCCATATTATCCTATTATCCTATTGTGCTCGCATTCCCTATCAGGCCGTTCGTTATCCCCCCTTTCCGTTTGTGGAATTTCTTTTCAATGCGGTGCCGCCGACTGGTGGAGGGCTGATGCTTCGTGCGGGCCATCATCGTTGGAGGAGAGGGAAAAAAGACGCGGGTGGCTCGTCGCCTTTTTCTGTTGCTGGAATGATAAGGTGCCCTTTCCGCTGTTGCCCGCCAATAGTTGCCAGTGCTTCATGGGCGATGGGCGTTGGGGCGCTAGGGCGTCGGCACATGCAAGCCAGGCAGTCAGGCAGCCCAGCCAAGCCAAGCCTATGTGCATCTAGTGGTTGTGTTTAGTGCCATCTACCTACATACAAGGCTGCAGGGGTTCCTGGCTGCCCGGGCGTATGGACCAACCCGAGGCGGACTGGAGCTGAACCTACTTCTGTCAAGCTTCTTTTTCTTACCTATAGTACTTCGTAAATCCGCTGCTTCCGGGGGTGTCTTGTAGCACTCAAGCCCTACATGTATTGTACCTATGTTAAGAGATGTTACTGGGCTGACTGGACACGACTCCAAGTGGCTTGCGATCTTGGATGTGTTCAGCTCTTCTGTATGCAAATTGTTCTGTATGTACAAATCCATGGATGCATCACCATGTTGCACAGTTGCTACGTCTATACGTCATGCATAAGGGGTAAGGGGGGCGAGTCTATGATACCGTAGGTCCTCAAGGCCTATCTTGTTAATCAGCGATGGGGTGGCGCTTGTAATGGTTCGCGACTCATATCCTCCTAGGGCCTATACTGGTAGGCTTTTAGCTAGACTTTCAATTAATCTGGCTCCTACTACTAGATACTTCTTACAGCCCCAGGTTCTCTTATGCCTGATAGAAATGGCTGTGGTAATGTGTCATTGCTTGCCAATGACTGATTCAGCCGTGCTTATTTTACAACAAGAAATCTCTTATCTTTGTCCCCGCCCCCTTTTGACAGGTCTCAAGTATACAGGTATTAATTAGATGGGCAACGTAAATGGGTGGGCATCCGTTAATAGTTACGGATAGTAAGAATTTAAAGTGTAATCAATAGCGAAAACACGGTGTCGGTACCGGATATTAGTACGTAATATATACCTAGGTAGGTCAACGCAGAAATAGTAAAGGGTTGGGGTTACTTTCATCTAGAATTATCAACGTAACCCGAGCTTCCCTTGGCCCATGTAGTCAATATCTCGTAAGCCACCTGTGCCGCAACGAGCGCCGTCGCCTCGCCCGGGCCGTCATACGACGGGTTGACCTCGACGATGTCGGCGCCGACGATATTTAGGCCCTCCAGGCCGCGGAGCAGGCGCACGACCTCGCGGCTCGAGAAGCCGCCGACCTCCGGGGTGCCCGTGCCCGGGGCGAGCCCGGGATCGACGACGTCGATGTCGAAGCTGAGGTAGACGGGGGCGTCGCCGATGCGGGCGCGGACCTTAGCCAGGATGCCGCCCGTGCCGATCTCGTCGACGTCGTCGGCCGCCACGCGCAGGAACCCCATGGCGTCGTCGTCGGCCAGGTCCGCCGGGCCCGAGAGCCGCGTGCGCAGCCCCACGTGGGCCGACGTGCCGTTGGCGATCAGGCCCTCGGCCCACGCCAGCGCGAACACGTCGCCGTGGTTGAACCGGCCCGCGTCGGAGAACCAGGCGAAGTCGGCCGCGCTCGACGGCGGCACCCACGTGTCCAGGTGCGCGTCGAAGTGCAGCACCGCCGCCGGCCGCCCGTGCACCCGCCGCAGCGCCCGCAGCGCCCCGAGCGCCACGCTGTGGTCGCCGCCCAGGGTGAGCAGCCGCGGGGGCGGCTGGTCGCGCGGGAGGGTCCCCGGCGCGAGGGGCCGTGCCCGGGAGCCGAGCTCCGTCATGGCCTGCGTCATCTGCTCGAGCGCTACCGTGTTGTCGACTGGCAGCAGCGGGATGTCGCCGCAGTCCACGATGGTTAGGCCCGCCTTGTACGGGTTGATGCCCGCGCGGGGGTTCCAGCCCCGGGTGCGGGATTGTCGGGATGAGGCGGCGCGGATCGCGCGGGGGCCGAAGCGGGCACCTGTGGTTCGCCGTTAGACGGGGGGTTCGGCTAGTGGGGCCGGAAAGGGGTGCGGGTGTAGGTGCGGGGGGTTATGGGATCTGAGAGAGGGTGAATTCTGGGTGATATATATCATAGACGCACCGGTGCGGTAGGAGACGGCCGTGTCGAAGGGGGCTCCTATGATTCCAATGTCGAACGGTACGTCCGGTTCCGTCAGGCATTTGACGTGCTCGAGGTGGGCGAACGTCGAGATGCCGGAATAGGACCACTGGGCATGATAAGTACTGAGAACCGGATGCTGATTGAATACTACCCGCCCCGTTTCTTGCTGGCAACTTACATCGAAACCCCACAGACGCTCGAGCTCGGCTTTCCTGCCAGCGGCTTGGGGCGACTTGTTCTCGTACACATCGATCTGCGCCCTCTGGTGATCGATCATGTGCCAGAAGGGCTCTGGCTGCAGTGTATAGCGAGCTACTGCGATAAGCAGAATAGCGACTGGGATCGCCAAGAGGATGAATAAGTATGAGGCTTTGTTCCTCTTCAGGAAATCCCTTGCGTGAGTGGTCATTTTGGCCTTGGCATGAGTTGCAGAAGAGAAAGAAGTAGAAGAGGGATGGAGCAATCAAGTCTGGGGGGGGCTCGATTTATATAGTAGTTAGTATGTCGTATCAAGTCAGCCACGGGTGACAAGTCTTTTTCATTTGCTCAATTTAGCAGTGTTTTGAGAGCAGAACCAACTTATAGACTTTATTATATGCAGTCTGCCATGCCCAGATACTTCGACTACCCCCTTAACTCCTATGTGGATACAAGACAATGTACCTGTTGCCTACGAAATTCCCCTGAACACTACAGGAATCTATTAGCAGCCCAATTTTGCGGTTTATTTTGAGTTATCTATGAAGCCGCTATTTTCTGACTACGGAAGTTCGAACCAGTTCCCGGACTAGGTACAGTCACTAGATTTTTTGTCCTTGTTGTTTGGCACCCGCTGGCTAGGACGACCTGACCTTGAACCTCGTTTCCATGTCCGTGGGCGGTCCATTCTCTCTACTCCTTGCGAATTGCGTAGTCCTTGGTCTCCTCCGCACGGATAGCATAGTCATTCTCCGAACGAATGGCATAGTCTTTGCTCTCCACCTCTGCGCGGATAGCGTAGTCATTCTCCGAGCGAATTGCGTAGTCCTTGCTCTCCTCCGCGCGGATGGCATAGTCCTTGCTTTGCTCCGCACGGATAGCATAGTCATTTTCCGAGCGAATGGCATAGTCTTTGTTCTCCCCCTCCGCGCGGATGGCGTAATCATTCTCCGCGCGGATAGCATAGTCATTCTCCGAGCGAATGGCGTAGTCCTTGTCTTCCTCCGCACGGATAGCATAGTCGTTCTCAGCACGAATAGCATAGTCTTTGTCCTCGGAGCGAATAGCGTAGGGTTTGGCACCACGGATGGCGTAGTCGTTCACAGACCGGATGGCGTAGTCCTGGGACTCGGCCACGGGAGCAGCAAAGACAGCCCCAGTGAGGGCCATGAGGGTGAATGCGTACTTCATCTTGAAGGCTGAAGTGGTGGGCTTGGAAGGGTAGTTCGTGGAGATGTTTGATAGCTTCTTGTGATAGGGGGGCTTGTCGTTCGATGCGCCTTGGATAGAATGTGAGACGTCGAGCTGCCCTTTAATATACGGTCTGGCGGTTTCCAATACCCTTCACTTTTCCTCTGTGTCGTGATCCCCTCATCCCCTCAGAGTTCCCCGGCATCGCATCATCGCTATGGATTCCCTAGTAAGCATTGGGGTCATACGGATTGCACCGCGTTGACCCATGAACCCGCCACCTCTTCTTCGTCTTTTCACCAATGAGCACACCTACCACATCCGCGAGAAGAACCTCCTACGTCAAGGTCGGTCTTCTTAGTCACATCTTGCATATAGTATGCACTGGAACCATTTGGGATTGCAGATTACTCATAGTCGTCCCCCTGACAATGCTAGCCCGTCCTGTTATATAGTATAACTGGCCTGTAGTAAGTCTAGATGTCAAGCGTATGTCGTCTAGTCGGGAGTGCATTATGCAGTATGCGTAAAAGTAATTTACCAAGATGGTAATATCTCGCGATGCTGGCGTCAAATCATTATAATAGGCCTAGTTCTCTTCCCTATGGTCGAATGTCGAATAAGGCTGGCAGAGTCTGGAAAAAACCATACATATTTCACCCTTGGGTCATTGAGGTCGCGTGATATACGCATGGTTTCTTTTCCTGGACTCTGCGCTGCCTGTAAGGGTCAGTGATTGGAGTAGTTGAAGCACGAAGGCAAATTCCTGCATGTCTAGATGTATAATGCTACCTTCCATAGGCGGTATATTCTCCGAAAGTTGCCCGCGTCCTCCTGATTGGTCAACAGGTGAGGATGAATCAACCACAGCTCCAGATCCCGAGAGTTATGGCTTTCAGTAAGTTCAACAGATGCAGTAAATGCAATAGGGATCGAGGAACGTAGGCAGGCCGATCTTTGTCCTCAAGTCGAAAGTTGACCGTGACACGTTCATATCACTGTGATGCCCGCAGTTCATCGGCATTTGCTGGGACTACCTAATACAGAGAAACATGGAACGGATAACCGCGAGAAGCCGAGGATCCATACGTCGACCTAGTCTTGTATAACGAGGCTACATCTTCAGGGTCAACAGTGGTCCCCGCGACTTTGGCATTGAAGGGAGTCTGCCTCTTCCTGTCTGT
This sequence comes from Diatrype stigma, assembly GCA_022225965.2. NCBI lineage: Eukaryota > Fungi > Ascomycota > Sordariomycetes > Xylariales > Diatrypaceae > Diatrype > Diatrype stigma. The sequence continues at coordinate 33,837 of JAKJXP020000119.1, read as the reverse complement.
ACCTTCTCATCAAACGCTTTGCCATCCCCGAAGACCAAGTAAGCAACGTGGTCGGGTCTTTGGTATTCGTCGTTCATTGATCACCTTGTTCCTCCATGCTTGTTTGCCTGTGTGGTTACTCATATAGACTACACAATCCAACTTCATCTAATATGACCCCTACGACTCTCGAGCCGAAAGACGTAGAAGTGGGAGAGCCACTACTGGCGAGCCCGTCCTTCTCGTCACGATCCTCCGAGTCCAGCCCAGCCAGCGGGCAGCCCTGCCATGCCTGTGTCCTCCACGGCCACGGCACCAGCCAAACCCCTCTCTACAAGACCAGAAGCTTCTGGCTCTCCTATCTCAACTTGCTCTTCTTCCTCGCCAGCATAGTCCTTCTGGCCCGGTCTCGCAGCGCCGCCAGCCCGGCCGTCGCGGATCCCAACGAAGCCCTCAAGGCCACCTCAGGGTACTCACCCATCTTCGACGAGGTGGATCTCGCCCCGGTGTGGACTTCGGTGGACGGCCGGTTGCACGCCCCGGCCAATGCCTCCGTGTTCCGCGGCCAGCCTTCCGCCGAGACAGACGAGGCATGGGACGATCTGGCGGCCGAGGCGTACGAGGTGATCCTAGTGGACGCCGACGTGCTGGAGCGCGCGGGATACAACCCGGCGCATTATTTCAAGGCTCCTGCCTCGTGGGGGTACGGCGACGACAAATTTCCCGTGCAGATTGACGTCTTCCACCAGATCCACTGCCTCAATGCTGTCCGCAAGCAGAGTGAGTTCCTATCCTCTTTGTACAACTAATCCATTCATGTGTGTAAGAGGGGGCAGCTCACAAAGCACCGATTCAAACACTGAACCCCCCCCCCCCCCCCCCCCCCCCGCCCCCCAAAGCCATGAATGCTGACTTGCCGTCTGCTCTGCAGTGTATTTCCAACACTACTATGCCCACGACTTTCCCAATGGTCCCGACGAGATGCACTGGATGCATCAACGTCACTGCCTGCACATGGTCCTGCAGAGCCTGACGTGCAACGCGAACGTGGACATCGTGCCGCATAGATGGGTAGAGAATGACGGGGTGCCATTTGCCCAATTCTCCATCGAGAGGAAATGTAGAAATTTTGACAATCTGCGGCTGTGGAACAAGGAACATGCGATCAAGGGCGTACGGGAGGTCTGGCCTCATAACAAGGATGCCATGCCCGGGGATGCTTTCGTATGGCCGGCTTATGGGGAGTAGTACTAAGTAAAGTAGTAGCCATTACACGTAGGTCGAGAATTAGTGCAAGTCACTTGTAATAAGATATCGCGCGCCAGACTTGAGCAATGGATTTCTTCAGACCTCGTCACGCCGAGACGTTCCAACCCCATTCATTCCGGTGCCGTGACGCGCTGTATATCGCATAATCGCTTGAATATAGAGTCCACAGCTAGGAGATCCGAGGGTTTGCCGCTCTCGACCATCTTGCCCGCATCCATAACCGCAACATGATCAAAATCGATAATAGTGTTGAGCTGGTGCGCCACGGCAATAATCGTCTGGCCCTGGAACTCGGTACGAAGGATGCGCTGCATGATAGTTGCAGTGTGCTTATCCACGCTGTGAATGTGTCAGCGAGCTCCTTTCTGAACCATCGCGTCGGAGAATGTCGCGTCGGTAACCTATTTTGCTTACTTGCTGGTTGCTTCGTCGAGCACGAGTATTTTACTAGGCCGCAGCATGGCCCGTGCCAGTGCCAATAATTGCTTCTGGCCCTGGCTCAAGGTTTCGACGTCCAGGTCTGATTCCAGACCACCGCTCGATTCAACCACGTCCAGTAACTGTACTTTCTCGAGGGCCGCACGCATGGACTCGGAGGCGGCGTTCCCAGACGGATCGAGGTTGTCCGACAGTTTTCTGTAGCAAAAGTACGGTTCCTGAGGGATTATATTGAGCCGCGATCGAACTTCTGAGCGACGCATAGTACTGAGATCGAGCCCATCAATGGTGATAGAGCCAGACGTCAACTCAAGCATACGCGCGAGGGCCATGATTATTGAGCTCTTGCCACTTCCACTGCGACCACAGATTGCGACTTTTTTGCCCCCTTCAATGATCAGTGACACGTCTTCGAAGGCAGCCTTGGACTTTTCGGAGATCGTATAGCTGGCGGAGACGCCGTTCAGCTGCACTCGGCCTGTATGTGGCCACGACGCGGCTGGCTTATCTGTTTCACCCACATGGTTCTCATTGGGAGTCTTCTCTGCGAAGGTCTTCGTCCGTGCAATAGCACCGAGAGACGTCTCTAAGGTAGCCCAATTGATCACAATCATCTTGAGTTCCTGGCTGATGGACATGAGATTGACCAAAGCCACGCCGATGAACTCGGTCGAAGTGGATTGGAGCTGGACAGCTACGGCGATGAGGACAATTGCCGTGACAGCAATCATAAGTTCTAATGCCAACTGAAGCCATCGTTGCACCATGTATAGAAGATATAATGGCTGCTGCGATGAGTCGACTAGCCTGTGATTCAACTCGTTATGTTCATCAGACCAGCCAAACGAGCGTATAGTAGCGAGACCATGCAACGTCTCGAGGAAATGTGTGTACAGTGGGCTTTTTGCCTCTAGATCCAGATGTCTGAGTTGTCGAGAGGTTCGTAGGTAGAAGCCCTGAAGCACATAGAGCGTGGCGATCAGGAAAGGGTAGGCGATTGCGACATACGGGGCGGCAACCGCGATGAGAATCATCTGGACAACGGCGACTAGGCCTGCTGACACGGTCTCTAGCAGAGCCATGGGCAATTCACTGTCGATGAGGAGAATATCCTGAGAGAAGCGATTAGTCGTGGTACCCGTGTCTACGCTGCTGAAGAACGACATGGGAGCCCGCATCACGGTGTCGAGCGTGACTTTGTGCAATGAGGTGCCGGCCTTGACGGCCATCGTAGTTAACGTATGCCCGGAGAACAGCGCCAAAAATACTAAGGCAAGACTTTGGAAGGCCGCATACACTCCGATATAATAGCCGTCTCGATCTTGGTCGGCTCCATTTGCCGACGCCCAGAACTCGAGCCAGACTGGTCCGATAGTAGAGAATACAGCCCAGCCACATTGGAAAGCCGCAAAGAGTAACATTCGCCAGAGACCAATATGGCCAAAGAAGTACTTGTATAACGAGGTGTCTCCCAGGCGTCTAGTGATATCCTCTGGGTCATCGGCTACCGTCGACTCGTCTTCGAAGGACAGCCCGGCTGGTACACCAACGGTCTCGCCCGCCTTGTTAGGACCGACATCATCTGCTTTGTCTCGAATCCCTAACGATTTGATATACCCAGAGGCTTGGCTTAGGTGTTCGAAGGTCCCGCTCTCGACTACCTGCCCGTTCTTGCCCAAAACAATGATATGGTCTGCTTTCGGAAGCAGCTCGACATCATGCGTGAGGAGTATAATGGTCGACCCCAACGAGCGGAGCAGTCCTCGACAGCCAAAAACATTTTCGAAAACGTGTTCCTTTGTGGCTGCGTCTAGGCCACTCAAGACGTCGTCAAATACGGCCATGGACGTCTGCGCGTACACAGCTCGAGCTATGGCTACGCGCTGGCGTTGTCCCCCGCTCAACTTCAAGCCTCTGCTCCCTAACTTCATCTCATCCCCACCTGGCAGCGAGTCCAGGTCTTCCTGGAGATCCACAGCTTGCACGACGGAGTCATACCAACTGCGTTCGAAAGCCGAGAATCCCACAATATTACTTCGGAGGGTACCATTCATGAGGAATGCATTCTGGTCGCAAAATGCAATCTCGGGCCGTGACGTGTTGAGAAGAAGTTGCCCCCTGAAATACGGAACCTCGCCGATAATCGCTTTGGCCAATGTGCTTTTCCCGCAGGCCACCGGTCCGACAATCATGGTTAACTGGGAGCTGGGAATGTCCATGTTGATATCCCTCAAAATGGGCCGAGTGTGTACCCATCCGAACTCTCCATTGCGGATCGTGACAGCATTCGCAGATGTGGCGTCTCTTTCTTCCGTCCCCCCCTGTGTCGAGCCCGCGCTGGTTGTGAACGGCCCCCAAGGACTTCCGTCCCGACAAATTGAACGCTGTTCCGTTCTTGGCTGCGCGTTCAAGTACCGACCGATGCGATCTAGGCATCCCAGTGAGGCGACGAAGAGCGGCACCGCTTGGAACAGCCAGACAAGTGGTTGCGTCATGAGATTTAGTAGAGATAGCGTTGTGAATATCGACGTCCTGCTTATGTCGGCCCCCGTCCTAGGCGATACCAGGACGGAAACCAGGAATGTAAAGACTGGAGATAGTAGAAGCGGCGCAAAGGAGATGGTGGCAGTAAGTACTTCAATGTATCGGAAGTGTCGTGCAGCGACAAGCTCAGCAGTTCGGAGTGCGGAGATCATTGTACGTATGCCCTCGGAAAGTCCGAGCAGTTTTACCCCTTTCATAGAAGATATTGCGTGGGCCGTGGTAGCGACACGTTTCTGGGTAGCCTCCATCCATCCTACCTGTGCCTTGTCGGCAAACGAGCTCATCGCCACAGACCCGATACTAGAGACAATGCAGACGACCACCGGAGCTACGGAAGCAACCCCCAATTCCCTATAGAGTAAGAAGATGGCAATGGCAACTTGGAAGCAATTGGCCCATATCTCATGCAGGTCTTTGCAGCCCTGGATGATACGCTCCATGTCGGTGCTCATCAAGGAGACTGGAGCAGTCATATCGTATTGGGCAGCGTCGATATCCGTCGTCTTCTTGTACAAGGCGGAGACAAGGCACCCGCGCATTTGGACCAGACACTTGTAGGTGAGGCGCCAATACCAGCATGTTGCGAGCGCAAGCCCCAGGTATACGAGGCCGTAGGCACCAATGAAACCATATCCGGCACTATGTACGAAGTTCCCGTTGCCTTCCAGGTAAAGGAGAAACTCGCGTAGCAATAGTGGTTGGCTGAGGGTGAAAGCAGCCTGCACCAAACGCGGTACCACTGGCTTCAGAAGCGGCCATTTCAATACTCTGACAAGAACTAACGTAATCGCGTACCGACTGTCTTTCTTTTTACTAGCGGTCCAGGAGTCCCAGAAGGCTTGATACAGCCGCGAAGTGTCGAGGCTTTCGTCGAGAGCATACAGATCCCGGTGGTGTAGGATTCGCTTACGGCCCTCCACTAGAATACGACGTAGCCACAAAAGGATGCTTTGGCTGTAGATTCCACTCTTCTCCTCCGGACTCCGTAGGCGCCATGAATGGGGAAGAAACCTGTCTTTCTCGACGGCCTCCAGAGCCAGCAGGCCAATCTTGACGGACAGAGCTGCACTGAAAAGAGCAGGAATAGCCAGGGCAGACTCCTTGAGCCAAAGGGTTCTAGTCTGCACGGAGTCGAATATAACGGAAAGCAGAAGGAATAGGTTGATCAGAGCGGACGGCCGTGGCGAGTACGCATGTTCCAACCACGAGAGCGCTGCCAGCCCAAAAGCATCGGCCAGGGCCAGTATGGCGGCGGCCAGGCTTGTCGGCGTCCCGTACGTCCCGTATACTTGAGGCCGGGCCCACAAGATCAACAGCGCTGTCTGTACGGCGCCATAGCAGACTACAGTCGCGAGTTTGATACGTTGGAAACCGGTGCCCGTGACTTGGCGCTTCCTCGCCCGTGTCCTGGGCAGTAGGGCGCCCAGGCGGCCGGCAGCACACAGGAGAAAGATAGCGGATGGCGCAATGGACAGGAAGGCTTGTTCAAACAACAGCGTGAAGTCGAAATTGCCCCTACAACCCGTTACGGTCGGGCCAAAAGCGGTGTCGTCGCAGATAGTCGCATTATCCATATCAATCCTAGTTCAGAAACGGGATAAAGACGACGAAGAAGGGGGGAGATTCCGAGGGAAAGAAGAGGGGAATAAACCTCAGCTCCTTCATAGGTAACAATAAGCAACCAGAAACAGGGATAACGGCGCTGTTAAGCATACCCCGGCAGCCCAGTATGAGCCGTTATAGACCGTAATCTACCATCTTACACGGGATTTCACCGTCTCCTTCCGTTTCATCACTACAACTGGTCTAGCCACAGCCAATACCTACGTCTAATACTTGGTCTACGTCTAATACTCACGTCTAATACTCACGTCTAATACTCACGTCTAATACTCACGTCTAATACTCACGTCTAATACCTACACAAACCATGTTATATAATGTTATTTCTACTTTCTACCGGCTTAAACAGTAAAATCTGCGACACCGCCATTAATCAATCAACGGTCCAGTTTCGGATCCTATGGGGGAATACGAGGTGTCTTCGATGCTCAAGAGGGGCTTGTTCTGTTGTAATCTCCAAACGAAGCCAGGCCATTGATTGCAACGGAGGAATTGGTATTGGCTGAGGCTGCAATGGCTGTTCGCTACAGCAGAAGCATGCTATACAAGGAAACCAGTACCATAGATGTTTTCAGGGCTGTCAAAACACTACACAAAAGTATATATTATTTGCCACTGTTGCTACAGACGAAACTGTCATCGGAGGAGGGTGGGTTGCTTTTATTTCAGAGTGCGGGCTAGTTATCCTTGGATGTTCCTGAACCTAACCGCGCCGGATAGCATTGATGATATTCAGAAGACTTATGGGAGAACTAGTCACATCGCTTCTTCCGAAAGCACACCAGGGACTAAACATAGCCATGCCATATCATGGCAAGAAAGAAAATCAATATGGACTACTAGGTCAGGTCAAGCACTCTGTTTCCAAAGACCCGACCAAGCGCGGATAATCCTAGCCATAACTGGAGACTTGGTTACTTTCCTTACAGAGGTTTTCCGCAGACCTATAACTTCGCATAACATCGTTGTCGAGGTCACGATTGCCAAGAAGCTGGGCTTTGTTGAGGGGTCCGAGGAAGACTATCATGTCCGCTCATTCACTCTTATCATATCACAAGATCCAATCGCTGGCATTAATCATTTTATTCTGCTTTATGGCCATCCCTCTAGAAACAGATTAAACTAGCCAGCCGTTCCGCCCAGCTAAAATGGCAACAACCAGAACCTGGCATGTTCAATTCGAACATCTACCGTCAGCCATCAACGTACATAAATAACATGGCGTGGCCGTCGATAAAAAAAACCATGTATCATCTATGCATCCACGAAAACCTTGTATCTCCAACCACCAAACCCCGACTTAACCCAACAACGCATTTACACCTGGTACTCCTGCACATTGCTCTCCTCCCACTTTCCAGGGACAAGAGCCAGAGGCACAATACCGGAGACATGCATTTCAGGGCCAAAGATCTTGCCGTTCAGGCCAAGTTCTTGTATCGCGGCCTTCATGTTCTTGAGACCCTCTTGGTAGTTGGGTCCAGCACGTCGAACCCAGATTTGAACTAAAGGCCCAGTTAGTCACGGAAACCCACTAGCAGATGGATTCAAGCCGGCTTACCATTGTGCTCAATAAGGAGAGGGGCAAATTCACGCAGCGCCTTGATCACACCCTTGAAAGTGGATGCGACGTTGGTGAAGTTGGCAATACCACCACCAATGAACAGAACCTTGCCAAGGTCGTTCTTGGGCGCCCGGATCATAAGATCCAGAACAGTCCGGGCATAGTAGTAGGTCTGCGACTCGGTAGGGGCACCCGAGTATTCACCGTAGTTAGCCAGCTCATCAGCGAAACCTGCAGAGGCGATGGCATCGGCATAGACGACGGAAGCACCACCACCGGCAACCAGTGTCCAGACACGGCCACTAGCGTTCAGGACGGTCAACTTGAGAGAAGCACCAGTCTTGGCATCCAGCTCAGCAATGTAAGCCTCCTCCTTGGTCAGCTCACGGCCGAAAGGAGCGGGGAACTCCATAGGGGGGCCGACATCGATGCTGATCTTGTCAGAGGCAACAGCAGTGATGCCGAGGTTGGCAGGAGCTCTTGCGATAGCCCACTTGACACCACATTCGAAATCAGCCGTCTGGTCCAACTTGGCAGCAAGATCCAGGAAATGGACTTCTGCGGAGGTGGCATCGGCATTGGGGATAACGACGAGGGGGTTGATTTCCAGGTAAGTGAACTGGCAGTCGACATAGACTGCATATAAGCGGGAGATGAAGTCAACCAGGACATTGTGAACACCCTGGGGAACCTTCTTCAATAATGAAGCGGCAATCTCCTCATTGGAAGGGTACTGTGACAGGTCGACGGGAATCAGAAGCTTCTCGGCCTTGGCATCAACATCACCAACATCGACACCACCCTCGTGCGTGAAGAGGATCCAGTCGCCCTACAACATTATATGATTAGCATCTACGCCGTAGCAGGATTATAGCTAGCAGGGTCTGTCCTAGACAGGAAGGGAAACCGGATGCAATTGACGGTTTAGTATGTGACGATGCGCACGTTAGATAACGTTGCACACCAGACCAATGGGGGAGGGGAGTGGATGTATGTGGGTTGCAAACAAAAATGTGGTTTAGCCTCCGTTCGTCCGCAACCACCGGGCTTGTCTAGTATTTCCGACCTGCCCTTATAAAGAGCAAGGGCAACATCACTTAATGCTGTCGGAGAGGTTTCCCTCAACTATTTTCTCCCAACCCTCTTATTTTCCATCTGGTGGTCTTCCCCCAACTTCTGTACACGCTTTCGCGCATCTCCCATTTGTTGATGCTCTACTAGCATCCAATTATGATGTTTGAACAGAAGCGCTCAGCATTGCCAGACCGCTTCTTGATTGGGCGACAGGTCGAAAGCGAGGAAGTTTGGAGTTTCGCGACAGCATAACGATGGGAGGGAAATGTACTCACATCTCTGACCGAGTTGATGTTGATATAATACTCGGTTCCTTCCGGATGCGGAACGAACGGCTCAACGAGGAATTGCCGCAGAACACCAGCTACGTGCTCGACCTGCTGCACCTTGCCAGCACGCTCGGCGATCCAGGCCTTCGCCTCGGCCCAGGTCTTGTTGAGAGCCAACAGACCACTCTTGCCTCGTCGCTTGATCAGCTGGTCGGGCTTCGCGACGAACTTAGCGCCCGTCTGGAGCAGCCACGGGTAGGTGACCTCGGCCTGGTTTAAGACGCCCTGCACGTCGGCATCCTCTGCGAAGTACAGCGATGCCAGTCTAGGAGGCGGGTTGTGCGTGGTGGAAGCTGGGAGCGGGGTGGGCTTGATGACGGGCGCCCGGGTGAGGTGGTAGTTGACAATGGCCTTGCCGTCGGCCTCGGAAATAGCTTTGGCAGACATCACGTCGGAGTATTATGGGAGTTGAAAGTAAGTATGAATCTCTCTGTTTTTCCCTGGTCGGATTGTTGTTCGTTCTGTTATGAAACTAGGTACCAGAGAGAAATGGTTAGCAGCTGTGTGGTGGGCTGAAGTGGGAGTTTTGGGCCAATGCAGAACAAGCTAAAGTATAAGACCCGAAAGTGGCAGCAGTTGGGAAAACCAATAGTTGCAAGTGCAAGTGTAGGTGCAAGTTGCAAGTTGCAAGCGCAATGCCCAATGGAGCCATAGGGCAACAGGGAGAATATGAAGGCCAGGCCCGTTCTTCGGTTCTTACGTACATGTACCCAGTTCGCAGTGCTCTCAAGCTTCGTTGAGTGACGATCGAGCAGCAGTTCTCTTCACACTGAGGGGATGGGGGGAGTAGATCTGGATATGGGAAACCGAGAGTCTTAATGTGACCAGGAAAGTCTCCTGAGATATGGCAAGAATACAGTTCAACTGGATTCCTAGGTGGGAAAGACAAGTCCAGGATTGCACAGAAACAAGCGGTAGCAGCGAAACGACGACTCCTGCTATGTGCTGTGCTGTGCTATTCAGGAAAAATTCGAAGATGCACAGCTCCGCCCACCCCTCGATGTAGGGCACGACTTTTCCTCCCTAACTGGCAGTGGCCTGGCACTCGGCCCCCAGACACCCTGTGGCAGCCCTGGTCCCCCTACAAAACTACTACAAAAGAGGGTACCGGCACTGCTGTTGCTCAATGGTTCAATTGTGCGTGCGTGCGTGCGTCTTTGGAGGGGCGCTAAGGAAAGGTACGGGGTACGACCTAGACCGATACCGCCCCAAAGCTTTTGGTGGGAGGCGCTGCTACCACGCGCTACCATGCGCTACCATGCGCTACCAGCGCTCCCATGGCTTTTCCATGCTCGCTACCCGAAGTACCAGTACCCCAACGCCAACACTTGGGGGGAGAGTTCCTTCAAGGTTCCGATAATGTGCGGTCAAAGGTACCGTCCAATGGCAGCTCCCCAGCCCACGTCCCGGGCCCCGCTCAGTCCGCTACAGGTACTCTGCACCGATTAACGGTGCCCAGGTGGTCTTGGTGGTGCTTGGATGTCGACCGACTCTTACTACGCTACTATGGACTTGCAGGTGGCCAGCAGTACGAACTAGACAACCTGGAGGCACACAGATTACTACTACGAGTTGTCAGGAGGTGCCCAAACAAGCCTGCGGAATCCCTACAGAATCCGGTATCATCAAGTGATGAGGTTGTAGCGTTTCAAGACGCCACTATGGTCACCGAGAAGCAGAAGTTCTGAGATGGGGTTGAACCCCCGGCGGAGGTCGGACGGCATCTGGGGAGAACCCGGAGGAGAAGGCAGGACAGGACAGGAGAGCAAGACACAATGCTCTCCTCACCCGACCAGCCGATCCCCGAATGCTTGTCACACAGTCTGGTGGAGAATCTCCCAACTGCGCGTCAACGTTCCATCTCATGTACTCCGTCTAATAACTAATGATCCCAGCTGGCTTCCTTGCTTTCCACTAGCCACTGCGCACTGCGGTCTGCGGTCTGCGGTCTGCGGATCAACGAAGACCGACCGTATCAAACGGCAATGCAATGGCATATGTCCTCCCGCAGCCTACTCCCGCAGCCTAGTCTTGTTCACATTTGGTCTCACCGGAGAGTATGTGGTAAGAATCTTACTGTTGCTCTGCTTATGCAAGAGCAAAGCTGAGAGCGTGCAGACTGGCAGGATGACTGGATGGCAGGAGGGCCTTGGAGGGGTTCTCGATTTGCTGACTATCGTTGCTTTTCTGTGGGGCTTTCATAGCTGATCGCCCGCATTCCGGCCGGATTGTTCTGGTCGGCCCCATCATGAATGCACGCTATTCTGATCCAGAGTACTTGTACCGGTACTTCTGCCATGGGATCCACAGCGGGGACGCACGGCCCCCATCACTCTCTGCCTGTCACCCAGTTACCCTGTTCAACTATATGAGGGCAGAAACAGAAGTTGCCAGTCGACAGGGTGCATATCGAGGGCCTATCGAGGGCATATTAAGAGCCAAAGGCATATCAAGTATTGGAAATCAAGGGCATCAAGCACGCATCGGACAGGCCTCCCACGTCTGCTAACAGCCATCTGAGTTACAGGAACTGAGAGGATCTACAGCGTCATCTATGCAGTCGACAGATTTGTCTACCGACAAAGTAACCACGAAATAACTGCAAAAGTCACAGGGGTCCAAACAAGCCACTTCCACTTGTAACCTGGAACCCTCCAGCTGCCAACCCTGCCAGCCACGCCAGCTTCCTGCCTCTGCTACCCTGCAAAACTCGACCCGACAAAAACTGCCAATACCCCACTTAATGAGCTTAGAAGAGCTGGCCTAGCATTGAATTCGCCGGGAGCGTTCAACAAGCCCATAGAAATTTACCCCAACTGATCCGATCAATTTTCCCCTTCCTTTGGCTACCCGGAATCATTATCACACCAGTCTCTGGTTTGGCATACCATATCATCGCATCAGCAAAGGAAGCAGGACATCGCCAGGCAGTCATCTATCTTTCAGCACGGTAGTATTTTTATACACAATCTTACTACGAGGTTGGTTCGTAATTCGTCGAGATTTGACCAAACGAGAGACGGAAAAGGCGGTTGACATACACATCGAGCTACGGTGCTATCCGGTCTTCAACAAAGGTATGTACCTGGTCCTCCGGCACGTGTCCGGCCGTGCTATTAGCTGATCTTCCTATCTGCTACCCTGCTACCCTGCTACCCTGCCACTTTGCCATGTACCTTGCGATCCTGCTACCCTGGGCTGTCTGGACTGTCTGGGCTGTCTGGCTGTAGTAGTTCATTTACCTACATACATGTATACCTAAGCACTCACTCACTTGGTGTATGTATGTACCTGGTGTGGCCTGCCCGCCCTGCACTCAACCCAGTATTCATCTCGAGAAAAACTCCCCCCCATCACCGCCGATAGCTACTCCTATCACTCCCCCTCTGCATCCACTAATATTCTCTCCTCCCTTCCTATCCTCCATCTTCAGTTTATATCCCAAGTTTCTTTCCTCGGAACGTCTGGTTTTAGCGAACCGGTGGAAGGTAATATCACTTACACGGGATCAAGTGAAAGTAAGAGATCAGAATTTACTGGACTTGAATAAGTCATTAGACTCTATATTCACGGTACGTGAGCATCCAAATTCCTGTACAGCGAACACCATACACGTCTTAGTCGTGTGCGCGAGTGCGTCTGGTTTAAGGCCATTTTATTCGTGCTGCCATTGAGCATTGATTCCAGTTGCTGCCCTCGGCTTGTATCTGGGTTTCAATTTCGAGGCTCAGACAAATTTGTCGGTAGTGGGGTTGTTGAGCTTGTGCTGTGGTATGGGGTTCAAACCCGACTTCAGTGGTCTAGGAAGCTCGCCCTTCCGGCAATCCTCACAAACGCTCACGATCGATTGCAATTCCATTTGAAAGCCATAAGACCATACCAGCTAACAATTCCGTGTTTGTAGATTTTTTCCTATATCAAGTAGAGAAGACAAACCCGAGCTATTCACCATGTCTCGACCCAACGGCCTTTCGACCACGTCGACACCGGCACCTATCTCTGCCAACGACAACATCACTCGTTTCGCCGCTCCCAGCCGGCCTCTGAGCCCTCTTCCCCAACACGCTCTTTTCACCAACAAGACGAGATGTTTCGTCTACGGTCTGCAGAACCGAGCTGTCCAGGGTATGCTCGACTTCGACTTCATCTGCAAGCGCCCTACTCCCTCCGTCGCCGGTATCATCTACACGTTCGGTGGCCAGTTCGTCAGCAAGATGTACTGGGGAACTAGCGAGACTCTGCTCCCCGTCTACCAGAAGAGCGCATCGGCTATGGCCAAGCACCCTGACGTTGATGTTGTCGTCAACTTCGCTTCATCCCGAAGTGTCTACAGCTCCACCATGGAGCTGATGGAATTCCCCCAGATCAAGACCATTGCGATCATCGCCGAAGGTGTTCCCGAGCGAGTAAGTGGATCAAGCACACATATAGACCCTGGCTGTGTTCTAACAAGTGACGATTAGCGTGCTCGAGAAATCGCCCATGTTGCCCGCAAGAAGGGCGTGACCATCATTGGTCCTGCCACTGTCGGTGGTATCAAGCCCGGCAGCTTCAAGATTGGCAACACGGGTGGTATGATGGACAACATTGTTGCTTCCAAGCTATACCGGAGAGGTTCCGTCGGCTACGTCTCCAAGTCGGGCGGTATGTCGAACGAGCTGAACAACATCATCTCACAAAACACCGATGGTGTCTATGAGGGTATTGCCATTGGCGGTGACAGATACCCCGGCACGACCTTCATTGACCATATGTTGAGATATCAACAAGACCCGGATTGCAAGATCCTGGTTCTGCTCGGTGAAGTGGGTGGTGTCGAGGAGTACAAGGTTATCGATGCTGTGAAGCAGGGCATAATTACGAAGCCGATTGTGGCTTGGGCTATTGGTACTTGCGCCAGCATGTTCAAGACCGAGGTCCAGTTTGGCCACGCCGGTTCCTTCGCGAACTCGCAGCTCGAAACGGCAGCTACCAAGAACAAGTCGATGCGTGAGGCTGGTATCCACGTCCCCGACACTTTCGAGGATCTCCCGGCAACTGTGAAGTCGGTCTACGACAAGCTCGTCGCTGACGGTACTATCAAGCCTCAGCCGGAGCCTGTCGTGCCCAAGATTCCCATGGATTACTCCTGGGCCCAAGAACTTGGCCTCATCCGCAAGCCGTCTGCCTTTATCTCCACCATCTCGGATGATCGTGGCCAGGAGCTGTTGTACGCTGGTATGCCCATCTCAGATGTGTTCAAGGAGGATATTGGCATTGGTGGTGTCATGTCTCTTCTGTGGTTCCGCCGGCGCCTGCCGTCATACGCCTCCAAGTTCTTGGAAATGGTGCTCATGCTTACTGCCGATCACGGCCCGGCCGTCTCCGGTGCTATGAACACTATCATCACCACTCGTGCTGGCAAGGACTTGATAAGCTCGTTGGTGGCTGGTCTGCTTACCATCGGTTCTCGATTCGGTGGTGCTCTGGATGGCGCTGCCGAGGAGTTCTCCAAGGCTTTCGACAACGGTCTTACCCCCCGTGACTTCGTCGACACCATGCGCAAGCAGAACAAGTTGATTCCCGGTATTGGTCACCGTATCAAGTCGCGGAACAACCCGGATCTGCGTGTAGAGCTTGTCAAGGAGTACGTCCTGAAGAACTTCCCCAGCCACAAGCTCCTCGACTACGCTTTGGCGGTCGAGTCTGTTACTACGTCAAAGAAGGACAACCTGATCCTGAACGTCGACGGTTGCATTGCTGTCTCGTTCATCGATCTGATGCGCAGCTGCGGTGCCTTCAACGTGGAGGAGGCCGAAGAGTACATGAAGATGGGTGTGCTGAACGGTCTCTTCGTGCTGGGCCGAAGCATCGGTCTGATTGCCCATTACCTCGACCAGAAGAGACTGAAGACGAGCCTGTACAGACATCCTTGGGATGACATCACGTACCTGCTCCCCTCCCTAGGCAAGACGGGTACGGTGGGCGCGCCGGGTGAGAGCCGGGTGGAAGTTTCGATGAAGTAGTTAAGCTATTGACGCACGCACGCAATGATGGGTGGGTTGGAAACAAAGACGAGTCCTCCGTCGACGATTTCCATCTATGTTATGTTTACGGGAGCTTGGCTGTGGGATTTGATATTTTTAGGCTTTGCATGAATGACTGACTGTGAAGGTGCAAGAACAAGAACTAGACTCGCGGCAAAATATGGGCTTTTGTACGAGAGGAGGTATATCTGACTGACGCAGATGGCCTAGACTGCGTTGAATCTGAGAAATTTAATAGAGGCGCCTTGATAATTCATCCCTACCTGTTCTGTTGCCGTCGCTGGTTGATTATGACTTTGTGTATGGTTGCATCCGGCATGCACTGTGCATGCATCCCAACTGTCCGATGTGTAGATGTCGTATCCGGCATCCGCTGAGTTATATGAACCTGATCATGATCATTCAGGTATCCTCATCCAGACCTCCTGTCATACCTACATCAAATACCAGTCTACAGATTTTAGTGTTCCCAAGTCGCAGCCCCAAGGTTGTAAATGTTCTGATAACTACAACATGTACTTAGGTACCTAGATATAAAGAGTGGCCCCGGTCGGGTGTCCCCAATAGGGAAAAGCCCGGCCCGTGGGCGGCTGTCCGCAGGATCCACAATAAAGTCAACCGGCGAACGTCGTCCCGCCAAAGCTTCACCCAACTACCTCTGAATAACGCGGCTCTTCACATCACACAACAACGTCTGTCTCTGTTTCTGAGTCCTGGCCGAGGTACGTGAAGCCCAGATTTCGAACCAGCCTCCCTAGACCTGTCATTCCCGAGTTTAATCTCTCAGTGGGATCAATTGCCGCGGCCATTCAACAAAACCACACATGGCGGGGTGAAGAGGGATGGTAGGGGGAGGCGGGCGGCAGATTCTTGCGACGGCTTCAATGAAGTACCTAGCTAATGAAACGCGATATCGATATCTATCTAGGGACAATACGGTTCGAAAAGAGTAAATCGGACTCCTAATTGAGCATCGGAGTTGTTTCCCTGCCTGGTCGCAACAACGAACCAACGAGCGAACGAGCAACCGAGCGTTGGAACGAAACAGGGTCGAAGGGGAAAGAGGCTGGCTACCTGCTACCTGCTACCTATATCTATCTAGCGAAGACGACAAACGACCAGGGGAGGGGGATATAATCAAATCCCCGCACAACAACGACAACAACAACCACCCAAACCCAACCATGTCCGCCACCGCCACCGCCACCGCCGCGGCCAAAGCCCTCACGAGCGCGGCCACCACCGCCGCCGCCGCCGCCACCACCCCGGCAGCGCCGTCGTACTTCCGGGTGACGCTGCGGCGCAGCGCCATCGGGCTGCCGGAGCGCACGCGCGGCGTGCTGAAGGCGCTGGGCCTGCGGCGCCGCGAGCAGTCGGTCTACCACCCGGTGTCGCCCGACTTTGCGGGCATGATCCTCAAGGTGAAAGAGCTGGTCGAGGTCGAGGAGGCCGACCGCGCCCTGACCAGCCGCGAGATGCGCGACGCGCGGAAGCCTGACCCGGGATTCTGGGTCGAGAAGGCTGTTCCGCGGTGAGGGGGGAGGAGGTTAGGGGCGGAAGATGAAAGCGAGGGGAAAAAAAAGTAAAAGAAGGCGAGAAGAAGAAAAGAGCGAGGATACGGGAGAAAAGAAGAACGAAAGGGGGCTGAGGGGGTATGCAGGTAGGGTCCAACGGGGGAGAGTGGTGGGGGGATAGGAAAAAGGCACATAAGGGCAGGAAGGCTGGGACTTGTGTTCCATAAAGGCAGGAGACGCTAGGTAGATAATCCATCTCCCTTGTAGAACAAGCAGGCAAGGATCGATGAGTGTTGAAAACAACATCTCGGAAGGAACTACCTGAACCACCCCGTTGGAGAAGAAACTGCTATGTACAATCAATATACAAACCATAAATCTGTACAATCCGCCTATATGTTTCACCCCTCGTGGGCGTCTTGATATGCGGTCTAGTCTAGGTTTACGCAGGTACGTATCTGGCTGATATTGGTAGGTCATACGTCGAATGTCACCCAAGCCCTTCTATGTAACTTCCATAGCTTTCGATACCTAGGCTCCGGGTCCCCCTAATTGTAAGGACGGACTCCCTCAAATGACGGCTTGGATATTGAAGATGGTGTCACAGAGTGAAGTGGGAGAATACTCTTGGGTTCGGCTCACACGGAAACAAATGAATGTTAGTGGTGAGCCCGTCGGCACTATATATATCATGACCCAGGCTCGGTGGCAGTCGTATGGATGGTCCAAGGAAACATCACCTACGATGGCTCAGCATCCCCCTGATGTACAAGCAAGGTTCTCCTCACATTCACTTCTAGAGCCGTATCCGCTTCATGTCCGACGCAGACCGGCTAGTTTACGTCTACCTATAGACAGACCTCTGCGCCGTTCGACGTCTGTGGGATGGTGACGGTTGGTTACTTCCATTGTTCCTTGCATTGAATGTATCTATCTAGGTATTTTGGGCATTGAGGACGGGCGGGGTAAGCCGGCCAGCCAGAATATTTCCACGTAGGTACCTACATATATAGATAAGTACATGTAGTACTGAAGCCCTCGGACCTACCACCGGAGAGTCTCGTGGGTTGTGACGGAAGTTAGGAAGCATGCTTACCATCTTCCAATTGCGCAAGCTTGTGGATGAAACAACAGGGAGAAAAGATTTGAGCAAAGCATTCAGATAGCAACCATTCCTCGGTGTCTTTAGCTTATTGTCGTCAAGGTTTACATTGGAGCGATAAGATAAGACGTAGGTGACTGTGTTATGAGTGGATAATAGGGAACCTGAAAAATAGGGGGGGGGGGGGGGGGGGGGGGGGGGACAAAAAAAAAAAAAAAAAAAAAAAAAAGGGGGGGGGGTTCCGAATCTCGCCAGAACAGATAGGTGCTCCCAAGAGCCACGCCATAAATGGACATGCAAAACAAAGCACAGTCTGCTTACCAGTTGCAACATCCATGGAGGCCGTTTCGCGAGTATTCTTGGACGTAGAAGTCCATCATCTCCGAGCTGACCAGCGGGCTAGGCCGGACCTTGTCCAGGTCTTCCTCGATAACGCCCACGGCTGTGCTGAACGCCGGCTTGCCCTCGGGCGTAGTGCCGCCATACAAAGTATTGAGGAAGGCCCGTAGGCGCTCCGGTGATTTTTGAACAATGCTCTCAGTCGTGCCGCTGGCGATCTGCAGCTGATAACGCCAGCTGGGCGCTCTCGCAACCACCTGCTCCAGTGTGACCTTGACGGGCTGAGGAGGCCTGTATGGCACACAAATACTGAACACTCCCCGGATGAGCTCGGGGTAATAGCGGGTAAGACGCCACTACGGCCTCTCGAGTTAGTGGTCTTTCTATTCCAGAACTATGATGATGTCCAAGGGAGCAGTAAGGGGTTATGGTCGTTTGTTGATGGGCCAAGAAACAAGGATCGAGATTTTCCCCAGGAGTTTACTTACAACGAACCAAGCTCCCCAATCATGGCCACCGAGGATGATGGGTTGGTCAGTAACCTCCTTTATGATGGTAGCAATATGGCCAGACATCTTCTTCACGGTGTACTCCTCATGAGAGGCTGGCGCAGATGTCTGACCATATCCCAACATATCCGGAACGACGACCTGCAAGTTCAACGAAAGCAGGTACGGAACCTGGTTGCGCCATCCCATGCCAAGGTCCGGCCTATGAATAGGCTCACGTTAGCTATGATCAACAAAAGGGAGGCAATCTCGATTTTTCGAAACCACCCGACAGTCTCTAGGAGCAGACGGGATACAAGCTGTTTAAGCGTATACAGACGTACCAGCCATGGATGAGAACAACTGTGGCAATAGGGGTTCCCTCTGGTTTTGCCAGCATATAATGATAGGTCAGATCACCAATAGTGGTGAATTTATGCTGGACCCTCGGGTCATTGATTGTGAGAGCGTCGATTGCCATGTTGAGTTTAAAGCTGCCAAGCGTCTAGATCAACGGGAGAGCTTCAGACTTCAAGGCAGAATAGAATGGGCGAACAACGGCGAGATCGATGTTCAGTTGATATATCCCTTATTTTATAGCTATTTGCTGACTAGCTAGGTACCTTAGCTAGGGAGAGGCGAGGAAGAGTCTAGGTCGATTAGCGTAGTATGACAGTCATATTTATAATCCCCCGCCTCGTCCGACCATCCAGCTTCGGAGAGAAGAAGGCACCTTGCATGACAGACAATAAAGACTCCTTACCGAGCTATTTTCTAAGGCAAAATTGAAGCACACGGAGGTACCCAACCCATAGTACTATACCAAAAAACATGCCATCGGCCGAATCAGTATGGTTTCCGTACTAGCAGACTAGTTACATGCTAGTCCTGCCATGGTGCCGAGCTGTTTCAAGCCTCGGCCGTTCCACACCTATAACCAGAACCTACATACGACCTACTGATAGGGGTAGGTGATAGCCTCTATCGCCTTTCGAACTCGAGTCGGTTTGATATGTTCGTCCCTGAATATGGCCGTCCGCGGGGAAACTGTAATCAGGTCAGTCTAGAACCACAGATGGGAATTCACCCATGACGAATTCTGTCGGGTGGTGAGGCTCTTGAAGACCGCCTCGTTGTGTTTATCAAGCGGAGTGCGGAATCTAGCCGAGGTAAGTCGACGCCGCATTGCAGGGTAGGCATACATGCCTAGGTTGTATGCCTAGGTACCTAGGTAGGTAATAGGTAGCGGTCCGTTTTCGGTCGTTTTGTTAGACCGGCTCCGTGTTGTACAAGTAGATTTAACCGCCAAGGTTCGAAACATGGCGCCAGCAAATACTGGAGAGACCCCTTTACATAGCTAAAAAGGGTGATGACGCATCTCCCAATCTCCTCGCCATCTATTATACTCAAAGTTATAGAACTACAGGCATGGCCTAGCATGTCTACAACAGGCTATCGGAGGCTATCTGATTTACCCATTTTGAGTTGATTGATAAGCCCTATACGCCGTTGGACCTCAGGGGCATTCCAGAGTGCGTGGAGCCGCCCATCATCAGTCGGACATTCCTTCGTAGGTCAGAGCCCATAAGAGAGGGAAGCCTGGTAAAAATCCAGGCGCCAATAAGCATGGTAGACAAGTCATCCCAGCGTCCTGCTCATAATCCCATCGAACGCCAAATACAACGCGACGAAACAAAGCTGCCAGCAACAGGTTAAGAAACAACTAGTTAGTATATGACCGTGTCTTCTGCTTCCTCCACCATGACATCACCGGTCTCATCTGATTCTCTCTCATGGCCGACCTTATCGGTTTGTGGAGGAGCATGATTAGTAGAATCAGGTTGCGGAATGTCAGTAGGACGGTCATCAACAGTCTTACGCGGTGTCTTTTCAGGCTCCGGAGTAGGGGGCTCAAGAGCCACACCCAGCGCTCTGAGTCTCTCTTCTTTGCGCTGCTTGAAGTCAGCCACTTCCCTGCCGACAATAATCTCAGCATCCTGTATCTGTTCCTCGATAGTTTCTTTTTGTTTCTCTGTAGGTTTCCAAGGCAGATAATACTGTGAAGATGATCAGCATATACGATTGTATTTAACACACATTGGGTAAACTTACTAATTTGGGAGTCCTTGCAGTGTGCAAAAAACGTGCCGTTGCTAGCATATTCGAATGCCTAGTACGCATCTACCAATGTCTTGTCAGTACGAAGATTGCGACCAGTAGATTGAAGAAGGCCATCTTACAACTTGCTCATCAAACTTGATCTGTTCCACCTTCCGTGCGGTATTCAGCTTGGCGAGCTTCTCTTGCCTGTGTTTGTCATCCTCGACTCGTTGCTGGGAAACTTTTGCCTGCTGTCGTCGCTCAATCTCCTGTCGTCGCTTCTGCTGAGTGTTGGTAGTGGTTCCACTTAATGTATTGAGCAAACCGCCATATAAGCGCCTTCCACGATTCCTCTCCTCTTGCGATGCGCTTGGGCGACGATCTGTGCTCCGATCCTTCGGTATACTGGCTGGTCTGGATGGTGCGTCTTTGCCGTTCACATTGTCATCTAGCTTGTTCCGCTTCGGCGAGGTGGAAGACTCGTGCTCGGCATGCGGGGGTGATGAAGCCTTCCGCTTTTGCACATTGTTGTCCTGACCTGACTCGATGGGCTTGGACTCTAAGCCCGGGCTGAGACGCCTAGGACTACACAATAATGTTAGCTAGGTATATCTATCGAACGAAGAACGGCATAGACAATCACTTGCCTCTCGTTATGATCAGGCATGGTGCGAGAGCGGTCGCGTAGGTATAGAACTAGAAGTGGGTTAATCGTAGGTGTGCAAGGGACGCCTATACGTGAAAATATTGGTGAATGAAAGCTTATATAGCAAGCTTGCCATGAATCTGACCAAAGACACCTGGAATGAATGAAGCAGCTGTTCTTTCCAGACAACTATACTACGGTTTAGCTTCTAGTTAGAATAGTTAGAATGCGGAGAATTGCAAGGCTGAGTGAGGTGTTACAGCAAGAATGATTGCTACTGCTAGGATCCCGGGAATACCTAGGTAAGTAGCATTGCGCGATTGCTCAGCGCCTAAGTAGGTACATACATACATACATACATACATACATGCTAGATGCCAGAGCTCCACCCAAATCGAGATAGCGTGAGCTTGTTGGTAGCGACCCACCAACCAAGTCCACTCACCCACTCACCCACTTAAGTACCTACTACGCTGGCTACTTTACCTGAGCTGTGAGATATGCAGTTATCAGCATGCGCTACTGCGTATCTGAGTACACATGCAGACACAGAGCTATCTTATCCTAGTTCAGTATCAAGGAAGTCCCCAGAAGCTCGAGCTACCTATAAACTACCTACCTAAGGTAGTCGACTAGCTTTAGTTATTCGACGTAGTGGCAAGGCTGAGAAATCATTTAGTACAATATCTACACGGCTGCTGTTATCCTCCAAAGATCGCCGGTATCCAGTCTGAACTTCTGCTTTCTATTTTGACAACACCATCGGAGTTTCGTCAACATCATCTCAGCGCCGCAGTTACCTCGAATCCGATATCTATCTTCCAACCTACCTACATACTCCAGGTTCGACATACCCTAGGCGTCCATAACAACAAGACAAGATGTCGCGCCATCATCCGTAAGTGTTGCCATATCCTTTCCCCCACTTCCTTCACGCTCTCCTCTCATGCGGCAGTCGCCCAGCTGACATACTCTTTTCAAACCAGCGACTTGGTCATGTGCCGCAAGCAGTCCGGCATCGCGATCGGACGCCTGTGCGACAAGTGCGACGGCAAATGCCCCGTTTGCGATTCCTACGTACGACCGACAACGCTGGTCCGCATATGCGACGAATGCAGCTTCGGCAATTACCAGAACAAGTGCGTCGTGTGCGGCGGTGAGGGTATCTCGGACGCCTTCTACTGTTTCGAGTGCACGCGGCTAGAGAAGGACCGTGATGGCTGTCCCAAGATCATAAATCTGGGTAGTTCCAGGACAGACGTACGTTATACATCTCTCTCTTCCTCTCTTTCTCTCTCTCTCTGTCTCCCTTTCCCCTTGTTTCAAAGCTATGTCTTGCGACTGCCAAATGACCATGCTGACTTTGCGTGTGCAGTTGTTCTACCAGAAAAAAACGAATCGGACAGGGTACTAGCATTGGCGATGCCCGGGTATGGGCGGAATAAGGGGAAAGGGGGTTTTATACCACGCATGGGAGCATGTCCATACGGGTCCTCCCTCGGCAGGGGGTTTTACGTACCACGTTTACATTCAAGGCGTTAGGGGTTTTTTGACAACCTAGATATAAATCGGGTTGATAGGCATCTCAGTAATTAATTACCACGACTTGCATTTCAACCGCGAGGCGGCTTGACTTAGTGCCATCGAAAGGCACATATATGTTGAGATATTCCTTCGTGTCTTCAATACCAAATCGTACCTATATTACTGATTACACCAATATCTCCCACTTGCTTCCCCTGTAACTTCCAAGGTTATTACCCTCTTAGATATTCGGACAAGATGGCAGAAAGGGCAACAACATACCCCTAGCGGTACCTAGGTATGTAGTTATGTATCTTAGCTTGTGCTTACATAAGCACTTTTGCCATTACCAAGGTATTGTCAAGCTGTAATTCGTTGTCTGGGTAAGCACAAACCCTGAACTCGCAGGGCTCCTGTGTCAGCTTGCGAGATGCTGTCATTGCATTGCTTGCGTTACAATATTGCAATGCACGTTCTACTAGTTGTGTGGGAGATGGGCTCGATACGGGCTGAGCTGACGGGGCAGGTCTATACCCTGGTTTTACCTACCCTACACCCTATATTGTACCCTATGGACTTTATGCCCCCGCAGTAGCTTCTCCTTTCGAATCCGATGTATGCAGTTGAGTGTGTGATAGTGTGCAGCATGCAGCGAACCTGCCAAGGGTTATCTTGTGAATGCAACCACCCCGGGAGCAGACATCGTCAGATCACTGGTATCATTGGTACAGCCATGGGCACTGGATAGGCACTATTGGGCCGCTGATGAGTGGCCATAATTGGGGGCTAGAATAAGGGTATGTACCGTTTAATAGTCGCGCTTCGTCTGGGCAATCAGAGACGCCGTAGATTTTGAGGGTTGGCTAGCATCAGGTACTTATGTCAACTCGTTTAGTCTCAGTTCCGGCTTCCGTAACCAAGGTGGGAACATATCCGCCCTCCTACGGTATGGTCATGCCGAAATCAGCGCAGAGGTATAAAAGATGGTGGCTTTCCACGGCGGAGGGGGTGTGAAGAAGGCTTTGGTAGATTTTCTTCTCTGAGAACCAATGGACCCCAAATGAGTATCTCAATGCCGACGGGAAACATTAGGAACTCGGTGAGGGGGCAGGAGAAATTGAAAGATGAATACATTGATCTACAATTCGCACAATCAGACACCACCCCTGAACAGTATACTCAAGAGCCATGGATTCACTACCAAGACCCCCTCGATACCTTCCTAAGCCTTCGGGTTAACGACCGGCTAGACTTTATCAACAACTTGGAGTTAAGATACCAGTCTCGTATCCGGCATGAAGAACAAAAGATTGTCTGGTTGCGGAGGCAGCTAGAATCAAATCAACACAGGTATAATTTGATGCAAGACCTTCGAAAATACAAAATGGCGTGGAAAGGCGAGGTGGGCAAGAATGCTGAAAGATTCATACAAGAAACGGAAAATATCGTCTCCTCCTTGAGGGATGCTGAGCCAAGTGATATTTTGGCCGACCGGGCATTCCCCAGGGCATTCCATGAGAGGGTAGCCCAGGCGCCCTCGGTGCACGCGCAACAGCAGCTACTTCATAGCATATTGGATGAGTTGTACCACAAACATCAGCGACACATTGCACGACTTCGGCGTTTAAAGGATTGGGGGGTGGTTGTGACGGAGGCCAGAAGTCCTACCAGGGACCAGCCAACACAATCACTCCCTGCAGCAGCAGCCCAACAGAGTTCCCAACCCAGGACCGCAGAAGAAATCATGAACACAGATGAATCCATAGAGCCCGAGCCGTTTTATGGCCTCAAAGCCGGTGTCATATATTTCAGAAAGGTTAAAGGCAAAGACACCTGGGTGGGCTGCGACTCTCAGCATAAAAGTTACATCGGCAGGTTTCCGAACCAGAAGATCCCAATGCATGAAGTCTTCAATCTCGACAACCCGGATGACAACCCGTTGATGCAGGAGTGTCCCGCAGATGAGATTCGCTACTTCCATTTTCCAGCGAACAGCATGTCTTGGATCGAGGTGAGCTGTGAACGGATCGAAGACATCAGGATCCCGCTAACCTTAAATCATGATAGAAAGCAATTACCAAGTATTACAACGAAGAGTCGAAGCCGTTTAGGAAGACTAATAAGCTGCTAGCACATGAGTTTTGGCGAGGACAGATGCATGGGTCAGGAGATGCCTTGAGGGGCAAAGACCCGGGCAAGAGAATAGGGGCTCGTGTTGAGCATGACGGGACGAAACGAGGGGCCCCTGTGCATGCTAGACACATGAGATCCAAGTGCTTTGGCATTCCCCGTGGTAGGTCAAGCATCTTGCTTTGCTTTACTCATATCTAAAAATGTCTGTAGATCCCCGTCCAAGTTACCAAGACAACACATCGAACCGTCCTTCCTCACCTAGTAGCCGAACGCGACCGAATGGCGGCATTTCATTTCCGTTGCAGCCTCATATGCAGGAAAAGAACATTGCCTTATTTGTAAGCAAGGCCACGGATCTTTGCTCGCGCAAGATGCTGACCGTGTTTGCAGCTACCGTACTTGCATTGGGAGGCCAGTGGCCTCCAAGCAAAAATGACGCAGGTTATACACGAAGAGCTTGGTCACAAGGGAGGAAAACGGAAGCTCGACAATGCAGCCAAGAAAATAGAAATTACGGAGGAACCTAGTCATGGGTCTCCCAAATACAAGCAGGTTTGCTCCTAGCCATCACATGTCGGAGCCTAAGCTAATTCTGATGTTAGGAGACTGCTGGGGGCGTATTTGATGACCGTGGCAAGAGTCGCCGATCAGATGGGCTACGCAGCCGATGAAAGGATACTCCGTGATCACATCAAAGCTGACCCCCCATTCCATATACGACGCACTCTTGACCAGTACTACTTTGCTGCCACTCTAGATGACACATCGCATAGGGATAAGGACCAGGTGGTCTACCGGGGCACAAGAACTAGCCAAAGATCACATAGCCACGACGCCCGTGTGGTCATGGTTGACCAACTGTGGCTATGGATACTTGATAATAGTTGGTCTTCGAAGACTCCTGGGTGACTGCAATGTGCTGACTTGTGAGCAGACACCATCATCACGTCGTTCCCGAGAAGATGGGCCAGAGTCAAACCCGATTATTCAGATGTCCACGCGAGTCTCCGAGAACGTCTACAGACCAGACAAGAGATCAAATCCATCCACCACCTCGGTAGTCCCCCTTATAACTTGACATGACGTAGTCTCCCTATGCTGATAGGAGTATACCATATAGCCCTCATGATCGTCGACCAATGCTCTCGCGTTTTCTTCGACAGGGCCAAGCCCCTAGACGAGCGCCCCGCAGTGATGGACTTATTTGCAGCCGCCATCGGTCACGTCGTGAGTTGTGTCGAAGAGCTCCCCTCCCCGGGAAAAGTAGTTCTCCGCCCAGCTAACCAATCCAGACGGAAGAGACTTCGGTCGCCTACGACAGCCTTTGGAGACAATTAAGCCTCAGGCCGGGCAGCATGCATTCGGACATCATGTCGAATTACTTTTATCCTACGTTACAACTAAGTAGCGTCCTCTTCAAGGAAGCACAGGACATTGCGGAGGAGCTGAAGATCATGAAGAACATTTACACCGAGCAGCTCAAAGTCGTCAAGGACTTTAAGAAACACCTCGAATACCCATTGGGCAAAATTCCCAGGCGCGGGGAGGCCGCCACGTTCATAAGAATTCTTCAAGAGTTGGCAGGGAACCAAGCCGTACTGGCCAATGGGGACGTCTTCTCTGACGATGAAGAAGACCGAGCCCAGGCGAACTCATGGGAAGGGACTCTGATCGAGGCGGAAGGAACCCTGGAGCTCATTGAGAGCCGACAGGCCGAAATCCAGGATTTAGAAGACTCAGCACTCCATAGTTGTCAGCAGGTATGTGCAGCTCAATGGCCTCTACCGCGAAGGGATACTTTGGTAAAGACAAACTATTAACCCTAGCCTTGCCTTTCCCCGAAACCTTCAGCTCCAAGTCCTATTATCCTTGGTACAGCAGCAGATATCTCTAGTCGAAGCAGGGGCCGCCCTTCAGAGAGCGGATGAGACTGCCAAGCAGGGTCGAGCCATCATGGCCTTCACGATCGTCACCATCTTCTTCGTAAGTTATCGGAAAGGATTTCGTCCTGAGACACGCCCGCGCGATGCTGCCGCTGACAGGACCTCTTCCACGGCAAAGCTGCCCCTAGGTTTCTTTGCGACCTTTTTCGGCATGAATAACGAGGACATAAACGAAGCGCATTGGATGACGCTCAAGGAGCAGATAAGCTACATGTGTAAGTTTCCTATTATTCATAACTTTCTCTTACCCCCATCCTCCGCCCGACCCGAAGAACTCTTAATCTACTTAGGCCCTGTGCCTGACATTAGTCGTACCTAGTTGGGCTATCCGCCATCGTCATAATTATATCCATATCCTTCGCCTTCAGTCCGTGGGTCCGCGGCGTCTTTCGGCTCGCTTTGAAAATACCCTACCGGCTCCTGGATGAACACACGAGGGTCCACACCCGGCTGACGGAAGGTCCCATGACGCGGGTCAGGCTGGAGCGGATGACGGATCAGTGGCTCCGGGAGCGGAAGAAGCACCATAGACACAACCGGCCCCCTTCGCCACCCACCAACAAGAGAAGTAGAGTAGCTCAGGTCGCAGTCTCCAATTCATCGGATGATTCGAGCTCAGACTCGGCTAGCCGGAATTCCTTCCCAGGCGCGAACTCGGAGCACCCACATACATCCTGGTGGCATAGCGGTGTTTCCACATTACGGGGGAAACGAAAGGCTCGCGGAATGGTGTAATATCACCGGATAACCATTTGTAACTCTTATCGTTTTCGTCTTCTAATAAGCTTCTTGGATAGTATTTCGTCATATCTCCTATTTTGTATAACATAATGGAATAAGGGGCATTATTCATATTATACAGTAACTGCATTTGCTGTGATACAGAAAGAACGCTGCTCCAACTAGATATAACTGACCTTAACGCCCATGCCCGCCGTTGCCTTCACCTTGTTCCAACCCGACCCGAGAATACGCTGTATCCGCTCCCGGATATTCCTCTTCCCAAACATGACAATAATCGAAATAATAAAGGCCAGCAGCCTCATCAGCACCACCGGGTTCGTCTTGAGCGTAGTACCCATCTGCGCGAGGACGTTCCGTAGGTTGGTAAGGACCAAAGTAGCCCGAGTGCCAATTCCTGGCCGTGCCACAACGGCTTTGCCCTTGTCCTTAGGCTTCGACGTGGGCGACGGCTTGGGTTTCCGCGATGATGCGGACGATCCAGCTTTGGTTTGTTTCGCTTTGCCGTTTGCTGACGGGGCGGGGGTACCTTCAACACCATAGTCGACTTCGCTGCCTTCACGCTTCGTTCGTTCTTCGTCTATGCGCCGTCGTTCTCTCGCCTCGTTCTCTGCTCGTAGTTTCCGGGCCTCCTCTAAGTCTTTCTGTAATTTGTCATCTTGCCTCTGCTGCTCCTCGCGCTCCCTCCGCTCCGACTCATGCTTCTCGTCCTGCAGACTCTGGAGAGCCTGTAGAAACGCATCCCTCCTCTCCTCGTCCAACACTGAACTAATGCTTATGAATTCCCGGGCATAGTCCCATTCGTTGTTTCGTAATAGGACGTGCAGGGTGTAGAGCTCCAAAATCTTGACTCTCGCATTTAGGTCCCGCGGTGTGTCGGCACCGCTGGGTCCCTTGGATGTCGATCTCCGGGTTCGAGATGCAAACCGAGGCGAGCTTGTCGCTTCTAGACGCTGTGAAATATCCAGGTTCGGAGTGTTGGTTGCCGCCAGGTAGTTTTCCAAACGCTTCTGGTTGAGGGTCTGGGTCCTTGCATGGGCAAGGAGCAGGGTGGCTCTACAGCCTTGTGTCAGTATAAGTTCAGTGAAAGACAGCAGAGAGCAGCTTACAGGTTGATGACAACATCCGAATCCACTTCTCCTTCGACTCCATGATATCCGAACTGAACCACCTCTTCCCACACATCTCCATCTCTGACCTTGGTGCACAATGCACGCCACTCCTGCACACCGAAAGCGTCTTTGCCCTCGTCGGGATCCAGTTCAAGGATGGCATTTAGAACGGTCAAGTACAGACTCCAGACCTTGATCCTGGTCGACCTCGACGCCCGTGCGACGGGCGATGGTTCGGGGTCGTCGGTTGCATCTATGACGTTTTCGGCAGACGGCGTGATCAACGGTACTACGGTAGACAAAGCCTCGGGCAGACGACGCGTCAGGAACAGCTGCGACGCCTGGCGGTAAGCCTTGGAGATGTTCGACGCCGATTGACGCGAACTCGTCGACGAGGCTAGAGAGATGGAGTTGGAGAGGACGTGAGACCGGAAGGTTTCGGTGCCGGTGCCAGCGCCATTCGGGCTCAGAGTTGCGGTATAGGACTCCTCCGACGACATTTTCGGTTGCCGATGCTGTAGTTTCTTCTACCTCGGCGTTGGCATAAACGCATCCGAGTTAGAAGGCAGCCTCATCCAAAGCCGCAGTCACCGGGAGGTGAGGGGAATTCTGGCCAACGCGGATGGAGGTCGAGGATTCAAATGCCAGGGCCAGAGGGCATTGAGGCGTGTCGGATTACAAGAGTAAACTAATAGCAATAACGTCTATGTACTTAGTTAAAACGTAACAACTGAGCTGGCATGTGTCGTACATAGATTGTGGCATGTGGGACCTGGCGAACTGGGCCGCTTCGTTCTAAGTACTGTATAAGGTACTGGCTGGGCATCCGCTAATTACATAGCTCAGCTCGGAAGTAATTAGCGGTGCCAGCGGTCGAGCTTCCCCTTCGGTGATTGCTGTCGGCGCACAATTGGCAACTAACCTGGTTTGCCTCGGCTCTTTCGGTTCCCACGCACGCTGGCACGCTGGCCTGTATGTACATACATACAAACATACATACATACATGTAGGGATAACTAATCGGCTTCTCCACAGGCTGCCCGTCTCCGTACCTCGCTAAGTTTAAGTTGGCGTATTATTACATCAGCAGCACATGGATGCTCCAATGAGATGCGGCATGTGACTGGTACTAACTAGGTAGTACTAGCCCTGGAGGTATTGTACAGTCAGTTAGCGCGTGGGACCCTGTTGTAAAGACAACATCAGATACTAATATCCAACCTCCGACACTCAACATCCAATATCGTAAGGTCTTTCCTTCTTTGTTGGCATAGGTCCAAAGCTTGAAGGATATTAGGCATTTGAAGGGTAATACAGTACTTTTCCATAGGCATTGATATTCATTCTTTATGAGATATATGTGGCTATTGCCTCTAATATCATATATGAGAAGGCCAACAGCAGGACCTTCTATACTTAGGTATCTTGACCCAATATCAGTACTATTCGGAAGCCATAATCAACATGTTTAGATCACTCCCGCGAACTACCATCATGATAAGAAGGCTGTTGGCAGCAAGCAAAGAATCATATTCTGCCTTAGAATTTAATGTGTGCTTTATTTTCTTGTTCAAGAGCTGACCCGTCAGTGCAAGTGTGTTGTCTCAATATCAGAATGGCCTGCTAACTTGCAGTTAGGACCCGAGGAATTCTCAGGCTGGAAGAACTAGAAACTGTATGTTGTGCTGTTAGTTATTAGTTAGCTCTTTAACTACCTATCTACCTTTACGTGATAAACAAGGACACCTCTGTATTAGAACCTTGTTACTTTGCTCATTTAGCAACTGCTATCACTATGTCGACTTTCATCATATCACAAGCCATCATACCAGCCACTAGATTACGGGCTTTACTATGACGACCGTAGTAATAGCCTGGGCACACTGAATATTTAATAGATAGGTATTCGTCAGATGGTGAAAGTAAGTATTACATAAAGCAAGCAAATATTCATGGCTATTACAATAACATTGCTAACAACCATGATACCTGGCATTAAGCAAACCTGCTTTATTCCCCATGGTCGTAGCCGTTAACATAACAGCAACAATGTTATATTGCTTGTTTATATCACGGCAGGTACGCCGATGCCGATGCCGTGATGTATAGCCAGTCTCTTCCAAATCCAGGGCAATAACATTATTGCTTCCAATTACTATATTCTCTCTGATATTACGAACTGTCAACAACAGTTACTACATTGAGGTTTCCAGTAACTGTACAGGTGATACTTACAAGACAAACCAAAGTGTCACCCTTTTCCATTCTTTCTTTAAAGTTGTTATTATCGGGCAACGACATACACTCATACTTATTATGGCAAGTACGTCGAATCCACTAGTTGGCTGTATCGACAATTTCAGCTGCGAGTTTTCCCCTTCTACTTCATCAGGGCAACCACATCTGCCATCGCAACCACGTCAAGCAACCCAACCCAACTAATCACGTTTGATCAGGTTGAACTAACGCAACTACACCTTTTACACATCCTAGGGATAAACCTGGGCCCTCCATTACGAACACCTATCACGACCCTAAGACTACCATTATTATGGATGTCTCGCGGCAGAATCTCTACAGTACGCTGCCCAATATGCTGAGCCTGGCACAGCATGCACGCTTTGTTGCGATCGACCTGGAGATGAGTGGCATCTCGGTGCATAATGCAGGATCCAATTCGTCGATAACTAGTCCTCAGAAAGCCTACAGTCAAGCTAAGAAAGCTGCTGAGGTGTTTACAATCATTGAGATCGGCTTGACATTCATACAGTATGACGAGGGCTCTAGTGAGTGACGACTCTGTCATGGACATCCATTGGTCGAACAATATCTGATTCCCATATTTAGGCCAGTATTCTACTAAGACGTTCAACATTCCGTTGTCCCCGGAGATGCCGTATGGTCATGTACCGTATCACATCGCCCATGGGTTGACCCAGCGCCTAGACCGTATTGCCGGCTTCTCAATGAGTAGCCTGAAGTTCCTGAAGGATAACAGGTTTGACCTCAACAAGAGCTTCAACGATGGCTGCTTTTATCTCGGGCGTCATGAAGAGAAGATAGCCAGACAATGGGTACATTCACTTCGACCTAGACATGAACAGCCAAGGAATGAGAAGGCTAGCAACGACGATATTGATTTCTCAACCCTTAGCACAGAGTACAACAGCTTCTATGCTAGAGCTCGGCTGACTATTGAAGATATGATTGTACGCCCCAACAGACAAGGTGTAAGTCAGTTGACTTCTTTGCTGGTTTGCCACATACTTATGCATACATCTACTAGAATACCACGGCAACAATCCACGACTCAGGTTTCAAGGACCTTACGACCCTACACCTCTCCCTGGTCATGCACTTAGTTCGTGAAGAATTCCAACAGTGCAAAGTGCTGCCACCAACAACATCCCCAGTACGGGAAATCAGGGTTCAGGTAACTGATGAGAGTTCACAGCCGGAGGTACGTGACACGAACAAGTTGGGGGCCACTGATGATGGCAAAGGAGATATTACATAACCGGGGTGTTTATTGACTTTGCACAGGACCCTGACATTGCGCAAAAGCTACAGCAGGTAGAGTACATTGTAGGTCTCCGGTATTTATTCGAGGCCTTAGCTGGGGGATCTTTGCCCCCCAGGATCCAACAACACTGGGCATGCCCAGCTCAACCGCAGCAAGGGCCTGGTGCCTATACAGGTTTTAATTTGAATTTCGATGTCACCAGGTGCGAAGAAGCCCTCCGGAAGAGCCGCCCAATCGTCGTCGGCCACAATCTCTTCTATGATCTCGTTTTTATCTATCGAACGTTTTTTGGTCCCCTCCCAGATAACCTGGATGATTTTCTCTTAGAGATTCACCAACTATTCCCACGCATCGTTGATACTAAGTACCTGGCTACTCGAAAGCCTCAAGGCAACTCAGGGTTATCCTACATATCCCTGAGAGGGTGAGCAGTTTCACCATCCTCCCCCCCCCCTCTTTCATTTTCGTGATGCTGACCCGATACTTAATATACCCAGGCTTCATGAAGAATATGAGGCTAAATGCCGATTTCCGTTCTTCTCTACAGACCCCGCATATGGCTACCAGAGACTACATACGCAATACAGCGCACGGCAGGCCCAAATCGGCCACGAACACATGGCTGGATATGATAGTATGTTTGCTGCCCTGCCAAGATTCTTCGAACTGACTGGTGCTAGGCGAGATGACCGGAAAACTATTCTGTCGGCTAGGATACGCCTTATTTTCCACGAGACAGCACCTCGTACCTGTTAGCGAGACCCTCTACACGCTCATCACGAAGCGAGCAGGCAAAGCGCCATCGTCATACAGGTGAGCTATATACAGATGAGAACCCCCATTATTAGGTTGCTAACCATAATACTCGGTTACAGTAGCGATTCCCAGACCCTCCTCGACGAGGACTCCGACACCCTAGCCGAAATGAAGGGCCTGGAGGTGAGCCATCCAGCTCTCCTCGAGCCGGCTAGCAAGCAGATCAAATTGGTCCCGATGCCCGGCGAAAACTACTCAGCCCGAGAGATTCACATCTTGCCGGTATGGAGCGACGACTTCTGGGCCGTATACGGCAACAAGACGCGCGTGGGAGGTGCTGGTGTTGTATGTTTTGTATAATACGTAGATAGGATCATAGGAAATCTAGCTGAGTCTGGGATATTTCAGGATGCCTGGAATATGAATATTCTGGGGTTCCATAAGGGTCTTATTCGGAACGTATGAGTAGGTATGAACATCTAGATTACGACTCAATGCCATGCTCCTTGTTCGTTTCTAAGATACCAGCATTGCCTGAAAATAAAGAATTATAAATAAGAAAAGCAAAAAATAATAGTCCACTCAGGAATCGAACCTGATCCCTCCGGCCCAAGAACTTCCCAGCTGAATTTTCATTTTCAAAGCAGCCTGGACCACGCAATGGGATTTGCCACTCGGCCAAAGCCACTCCATGTATGAAGATCTTCGTAAGCCGGTGTGCGTGCCAACGACACCTGCGGACCGTGTCTGTTTCTTTGTTAGGGAATTTACACCTTATTAGAACCTAAGTACTCAACCACCCGAGCCGGCCATATGCCGTCAGTTGAATCGGGGAACTGGGGGCTTCTCTGCATCTCGTATGATTGATTGGACAATATACAAACAAAGCATGCCATGGGCCTTCCTATCTATGATTTTCACTCACAAAGCCTGTGGTGCAACCACCCAACCCATCTCATTATGTCCATGGGGGGGGGGGGGGGGGGGGGGGGGGGGGGGGGGGGGGGGGGGGGGGGGGGGGGGGGGGGGGGGGGGGGGGGGGGGGGGGGGGGGGGGGGGGGGGGGGGGGG